>JAQQZT010000002.1:29914948-29929059 GCA_030068275.1 Clarias platycephalus | reverse complement strand
GTTTAAAGATAGTCAAAGTCTCTGCTGTACGGACATCTAGAGGAAGTTCATTCCACCACCTAGGTGCCAGAACAGAACAAATTACATTATGTAAAACAGTTTCTTTGTGTTTGAATTTTTATACAGATACAAATTTCTATATTGTGATATATATCGTTATCGAAGTAGAACATTGCTTCTACCGTGATAGAAGATTTTGGTTATATCGCCCAGCCCTACACACACACACACACACACACACACACACACACACACACACACACAGTGTGTTGTGTACATATAATAACCGCGGTATTTTATGATTGCAGCTGCGTCTCCAGGACACGAAGTGTGCGGTGGCGTCGGCCCTCTCTACGCTGTTCCAGTGTTCTCTTTAGGCTCCGCCCTTCTCCGGCAGGTAAGCCCCGCCCTTACCTGTATAAACAGGAAATGGTGTTTTGTCGTCACTGAGACAGTTCTCTGTATTACTCAGGACATGATCCAGTATTGTCCGAGTCCAGTGGGTGTGGTTTCACTGGTCCCGCCCCCTCCCCCACCACCAATGCCCCCTCCGGAGGAGTTGGAGCGCCCCCCAAAACCTCCTTTCGCTGATGAGGAAGAAGAAGAGGAGATGATGCTGAGGGAGGAGCTTCTCAAATCGCTAGCTAACAAACGTTGTGTGAGAGCAGAGGTAGCTTGCACACTCGCACACAGGCACACACCTGATGACTTTAAAGTGTGTTCTGATCTCTGATTGGTCTTTTTCTTTTTCAGGACACGTCCAGTAACAGCGGCCCTCCGTCTCCCATCAGACCTGTAGCTCCGCCCACCATCAGAGCCTCTGTTGCTGCCACTTCTGTGCCTCTCGGTTTCAGCGCTAGCTCCACCCACTCCCGCACCTCTAGCAAGTTCGGACGAGGAGCTGCAGCATCCAGAGCGCCGCTGATGGTGCGTTACCATAGCAACACTAAGCTTGCCACCACTGCTTTGGTATTTTGCTGTAGAGTCTAGTTTGTGTGTGTGTGGTGTCTGTCAAACCTTTTCCGTGTACACAATCAGACGCCCCCCAGCCCGACCAATCAGCATCCTCTGAGAGCCTCGAGTCAGGCGGCAGTGGTGCAGCCTTTGAATGCTGATAGTGTAGCGTAATGAATGGTTTTGCAGATGTATTTGTATAAGTAAGACCAGCACAGCACACGGCTCTGCCTCTCGGGGCTCCGCCCACGTCTGAGCTCCTTTTGACAGGCGTCATGTTTCTCCAGCTGCCGCGACACAAAGCCGTGGTCATCCGTCTGAACGCGTCTGACGACAGCGACTCGGAGGTCGAGACGTCCGGATCAGCGCAGTGTGTGTTCGGTGGTCTGGAGTCCATGATTAAAGAGGCGAGAAGAAGCGTGGAGGTGAGTAAACACACACACACACACACACACACACACACACACTCACACACTCTGCTTTGCTCTGCTTCTCAGCTCACCGTTCTCACGTGTCTTTATTCCCTTGGCAGATCCAGGCGGCGAGACCGAGACCTGTCCCTGTGGCCGAGAAAGAGAACAACCCGCTGAGGACACCGGACACTTTACCTGAGGGAACTGCACTGGAGTACCGCCTCCTGAGGGCGGAGCTAACCAGGTGATTGTCACACGTACACTCGTACGCACGGCCCGAGAGCCAAACGCTGCCTCTTTCCACGTGAACCTAATGAGTAAACTCATTTGGAGGAGGAAAAAGAATGCTAATGAGCTACAACTGTAGACCAGGACACGCCCCTCCCCCAACCCAGGGGCGGAGCGTCCACTCTCTCTCTCTCTTTATTACAGGACGAGTCGTGGATTAAATGAACTCTTGTAGATGTTCTGTTATTCTGATTGTTCAGACGTCGTTTTTGTTCACAGTCATCAGCGGATCAGGAAATCCGATTCTGCTGCTTCGTCTCCGCCCGGATTTGACTCGGATGCGGACGTGCTGGGAAAACCGCTGGACCTCAGCGACACGGAGGAGAAGCTCGCCAAACACTGGTCGGGGTCTTCATGTTTAACAGTTAAACGCAGACATGTGTTAGTGACTCAGGTGCTGAGGGATGTGTGTGTGTGTGTGTGTGTGTTAGCGCTCAGCTGCAGAAGGACCAGGCTCTGCTCCAGCAGCTCCACCAGCAGGAGCTCAGAAAGAGAGAGTCTCTGAAACTGGCCGAGGCTAAAGTGGTGCGACTGAAGGAGCAGCTGCTCGCGGCGGAGAAAGTCGCCAGCGCTAACCGAGTGCTGCTGCGGAAACTGCAGGAACAGGTATGCGCACTGCTCATACATACACACTGCTCATACAGTCAGTGTTAATTATAATTATCTGTGACTGACTTACTGTGTGTGTGTGTGTAGGTCCAGCGTGTCCACCACCGTGTGGTGGTAAAACAGCACCAAGCCCTGAGGATGGAGAGAGAGCTACTGTCTCAGACAGGAACATTGAGAGGAAACTACAGGAGCAACAACACACAGCTCTCTGTAAGCGCACACACACACACACACACACACATGCTGCTCTTCTTCTACTGTTCAACCATCATATTCAGCCTGTATGTACAGTACTTTCTATTCTCTTTGAATGTTTTGTAACTGTGTGTGTGTGTGTGTGTGTGTGTGTGTAGGTGGGGAAACGGCGGCGCGTGCCCCTCTCTGACTCGCACTACGCCGATCTCATGGTGCAGAAGAAGCACCTGCAGCAGCTGGAGAGCGAGTACGCGCTGAAGATCCAGAAGCTGAAGGAGGCGCAGGCACTGCGTCAGGCCGCCGCTCCCATCATCCCCTGCAGCGTCTCGCAGCCCTCGCTCCACGACCTCACGCAGGACAAGCTCACGCTCGCCAGCGACGACCCCGGCGACGATCCTGACCCGGAGGGGGCGGAGACGCAGCCTGCCGACACCACCACCACTACCGCCCGGCGCCGCTCTTTCCGCGAGTCCGGCTCGTTCACTAAACCCAATCTGAGCCACGTCGAGACTCCGGCTACGCCCACTACGCCTACCACGCCCACAGTGTCTGCCAAACAGGCCACGCCCCCCGCAGAGCTGCTCCTGTTCGGGCTGAACGTGGAGGACCTGCGGCTGCGCTATCAGCAGTGTGAGATGCTCCCTGAGCTACTGACACAGGAACTACGCTCACAAGGGGGCGCTCTGCTCGACATCCGGCCCAGTGACAGGGTGAGACGGGGGCAACACTCGTACTGGGGCTGGGGTGCTAAAAACACACACGGAAAGGGAAAAAAGTCAATGAAAGTGTGTGTGTGTGTGTGTGTGTGTAGGTCATTCAGGTGGACTTCGACCCCATGGCTCCTCAGCAGGTTCGGAGCGAGCTGAAGCCGGTTCCGTTCGGTCCGTACCGCAGCCCGCTCCTGGTCTTCAAGTCGTACAGGTGAGCAGACTCGATGTCTTACACACACACACACAGTATTTAATCTGAGGTTAACTTGTAAGCTTTAAGAGATATGCGAGTGTGTTGAACTGCTCAACATCCAATATTGCCCTGAAGAACTGTGTGTGTGTGTGTGTGTGTGTGTGTGTGTGTGTGTGTGTAGGTTCAGTCCATATTTTCGCACTAAAGAGAAGCTCTCTCTGAGTTCCCTCACCTACAGCCACGCCATCGAACCGCGCAAGTGTTTCTGCCGCTTCGACCTGACGGGAACCTGCAACGACGAGGACTGCCGGTGGTGAGACCAATCACCCCCCCCCCCCTCACACTCCCTCCCCCTCTCACACACTCGATCCCCCCCCCCCTCCTCACACACACACATTCGATCCCGCCCTCCACACACACTCGATTTCCCCCCCACCCCCACACATGATCACCTGATCACTAACACTCAACGTGTGTGTGTGTGTGTGTGTGTGTGTGTGTGTGTGTGTGTGTATGTATCTTAGGCAGCACATGAGGAACTGCACTCTGAACGGAAACCAGTTGTTCCAGGACGTCCTGTCCTACAGTCTGCCTCTGATTGGCTGCTCAGAGGAAAGCTCCACCAATGACATCACTCGATCTACAGGTGCAGCTTTTACACTTCCTGTTACCTCTTCATGAGTGGAGACACTGCAGTGTGTTTATTGTACTAATGTGTGTGTGTGTGTGTGTCTGTGCATGACAGAGAGGTACATCAAGAAGCTGTTCGGAGCGAACAAGGACCGGATGGGTTCGGACCAGAAAGCGGTGCTGCTCGTTAGTAAAGTTAACGAGAGCTTACGGCATGGTGAGACACACACACACACACACGCACACAGTTAACACAAGACCCCATTGTGACCGGCATTACTGATCTTACTGTGTGTGTGTAGTGCCTCCATTTACGACTTACAAACAGAGGAGGAAGTGGAAACCAGAGGCACACAGACCCTCGCCCGACCCAAACACTCCAGCCGAGAGCGAGGAGGAGAACATCACCATACCTGCTGCTGCTGACGAGGGTCAGTATATACACACACTCACTGACGCTCACAGTGCCGTGTATGTATTGATAAGTCTGTAAGTCAGAGCGCCTCACAGTGGCGGCCCACAGTCACTACAGACACACTGACATTAATCTGTGATCACACACTAAACTTCGGGTGTTTAACCATTAACGCTTTACGTCTCTCTGTGTGTGTGTGTGTGTGTGTGTGCAGAGGGGTGTGTGTCGGAGCACCGGTCCGTGTCGGATGTGTGTGTCACTCAGGACGATAAGCGCTACTTCGACAGTGAGACCGACGACATCTCGAATCTGGAGTACAGCGTGTTAGACAGCCCGAGAGACAGACAGCTGTGGATCAAACTCGCCTACAGATACCTCAGCCAGAGAGACACGTGGGTCTCACACACACACACACACACACACACACACACACACACTCTCAATCTGCCCAATCTCACATCACTAATACACTCTGTCTCGTCCCGGCAGCCCGGTGAGCGAGTGCGTGGACGCGGCACTGAACACACTCTCGCGTGCTCTGGAGGATAACCGCGAGGATGAGGAGCTGTGGTGTCACTACCTCACGCTGTTCGCACGCCGCGGCAGCGCCGGAGATGTCCGCGAGATGTGTGACATGGCCGTGGAGCACGCGGCACACTACACTGTTTGGTGGACCGTGAGTCTCTCTCTCTCGCTCTCACACACACACACACACACACACACACACACGTAGTTTAGGTCACTATACTACAGTATGTGCAGATTAGAGGTTACAAAAGTAATTAATTGTTTTATTCTTTTTTTTTTTTTAAGTACCTGAACATTGAGAGCTCTTTTGATGGAAAAGAAGCGGTGTGCGAGCGGATGCTGCAGTTCCTGATAGATGACGCAGGGGGCGCCGTGGACGAGCTCTCCTCGTTCCATCTTCTGGAGACGCTGCTGTACCGGACGCAGCTCAGTGTGTTCACCGGCCGCGTGCACAACGCCCAGCACCTCCTGCAGGTCTGCGTCCCTCACACACACACACACACACACACACACACACACACACACACACACACACACACACACAGAGCCTAATGGAATGAGATGAGAGACTGTGTTTGTGTGTGTCCTGGCTCAGAGAGCTCTCCTGCCTGAGGGTGAAGGTTCCGTGTCTGGACGTCTCACTCCGCACCACCGCTGTCTCGCCTGGCTCTCCTACATCCACCTGTGTGAATTCGGATCGCTCCCGGCGCGCCTGTACGACCCGGCTAACTCGAACCCGTCCCGCGTCGTCAGCCTGGAGCACTTCCTGTTCCCCTGGAGCTCGAGTGAGGACGTGCACACACCTCCTGAGCGCCTCATCACACTGTTCCAGGGTGAGCCTCCAGTAGTGAGCAGCTATGTGTGTGTGTGCGCGTGTGCATTCGTGTGCGCTTACAATGATGGTATGTGTGGGTGTGCGTGTTCTGCAGATGCATTATCGAGGTGTGTGGATGAGGGCGTGGCTCCGGCGGAGTCAACGCTTGCGTGTTTGTCTCTTCATCTCAACCTGCTTCACCTGCACAAAGTCATGGGAAGGTAAACACACACACACACACACACACACACACACACACACATCATGCTGGCGCGCAGGAGCACTTTCCAGATCCCTCTCCTGGAAGGTTGATGTTCTCCGTGATGATCCTCCACCAGGGGGCACCATTTCTACCAGACTATTAGTTTCTTCTTCCGCTTAAGTGCAGAGCCAAGAACGAAAATCTGTACTTGGAAGAACATGTAGCATTGGTCTCTGTGTGTGTGTGTGTGTGTGTGTGTGTCACAGAGTGAAGGAAGCCACTGCTCTGTGTGAGAGCACGCTGGCGGTTGTGCCTCACTGCTGCCCCCTGCTGGAGACCCTCAGCGAGCTGCATGCGGCAGGTGGAGATGCCGAGGAAGCGGCCAGTGTGTGGCTGCGTGCTCACAAGCTCCGCCCACAAGACGCACGAGTGTACTACAGTCTGTGTAAATGTTTACACACACAGGTGGGGAAAACACACACGCATGCACACACACAGTTGGTTATTTGCAGTGACTTGTAAGAAGTGATGGAAATGTGTTTGTAGGAGAGACACGGCGAGATCGAGACGCTCTTTAAGCAGTTCGTCTGGTCTCTCTGTGATGGTCTTCAGGAAGATCTCCATCCTGCTGCGGTCTTACGGTGAGCACCTGAGTGACTCAGTGTGTGTGTTATCGGGGTGTGCGTGTTTGTGTCCTGACGTTTTGTTGGTGTGTTTCCGCAGGCACCTGCTCGGCATCCCGTCAGAGGACCTGCAGCGCCCCGCCCCCTCGCTCCCCGAGCACCTCCAGGATCAGATCCCCTACCTGCACCTCACACATGCGTGAGTCATCTGGAGCTTACACGGACCTCGGGGGAGGGGTGTGTACGTAATAACGTGTGTGTGTGTGTGTGTGTGTGTGTGGGGTGCAGTTTCTGGCAGTCGGTGCGAGGCAGTGTGGTTGAGGCAGTGGAGGCCTTCGAGGCGGCGCTGGGAGCGGTGGCAGATCTGGAGGTGGTGAAGAAACTCTGGCTTGAGTGAGTGCAGGAGAACACACACACACACTCTCACATATACACACTCTCGCGCGCGCGCATTAACTTCCACACTCACAGTAAGCGTGAAAGGTCGGGTCCAAACCCCTGAAGAATCCGCTCCAGTCAGGTCCAACACTGCTGATCCGTGAGTCAGGTTCAAACCCAAGATCAGGGCGGAGAACGGGCTCGGTTCCTTCTGATGTTCCTCAGCTTATGATCAGTGACCAGAAAGTTCGTGACTCAGTTTGATGATGATAAACGTTCTTGTGTGTCCAGGTGGGACTCGGGTCGAGTCCCTGATATTCAAACTCTGTTCAGTTTCCAGAAGCGACAGTGTGAAACGTCCAACTGCTAATAAAGTGTCGAGCTAGAATGTTTAACTGAAGTGTGTGTGTGTGTGTGTGTGTACGCTCTAACCGCTCTGCCTCTCTCCCCAGTTATCTCCTCTTTACTAGCAGTAAGCTGTGTGGCCGAGAGCTGCGTGTGCTCAGTGAACTGGTGCAGCGCTGCCTGAACACCACGCCCACCCGCATCAGTCTGCCCTACAACAGCGCCACCTACTGGAGCTGCTATAGCTTCCACAACCAGGTTCCCCCCCTCTCTCCCTCTCTCTCTCTCTCTCTCTCTCAGCCACGCATCATGTTACTACCCATCACAGAGGAACCACTCCGCTGTTTATCCTGCTGTTCCTCTTTTTCTTCCTCTTTTTTCTTCCTTTCAGTTCCTTTTAATCATCAGGAATTTATCACTTCTTCTCTCTGCACTCTTTCATACAAGTGTGTGTTTGTGTGTGTGTGCTACAGGTGATCTCGTTCTATCTGAGTTTTCTCCCGACGTCTCTTCACTCGTCGGCTTTGGAGCGATTCAGATACACAATGCCGAGCAACGCTGAACTCAGCCTCAGGTATCTCTCACACACATACACACACACACGCGCACACACACTTTTCTCACCAGATTTTGCGTGTTAAATCTGACTGTGTGTGCAGGGTTGTTCTGCAGGAGTGGAGTGAGGAGAACGTGGAGTGTGTAAAGCTGCAGACGCGCCTGATGACTGCGACGTTTCCCACCTGTCTGTCTGCCTGGAGGATGTGAGTCATACTGTGTGTGTGTGTGTGTGTGTGTGTGTGTGTGTGTGTGTGTGTTTGTGTTCTTAGATTTACTCATCTGTACAGGTGGGTGGAGCCAGGAGGCAGGAAGGCGTGTGTGTGTATGTGTGTATGTGTGTGTATGTATATATATGTGTGTGTGTGTATGTATATATATGTGTGTGTGTGTATGTATATATATGTGTGTGTATGTATATATATGTGTGTGTGTGTATGTGTATGAGCGGGACGCTGGTCCGGTTCCTCACCCTGTCCTGTGTGGGTTTTCACTCCTCTTGTCCTGAGCTCGTCACTCCGCTCCGTGTCCCGTTTGCTCCTCTCTCCTGAGCCTCTCTTGCTCCCCCTGCTGGTGACTGGAGTCTGGGGGTGATACTGGTTTTTCTCCAGTCTGTTCCTGTCCTGTGAGGATCCCAGTGTCTCTGATCCTTTCAGAAGGTGGTGCATCATGTCTCTCATCTTTGCTACAGCTCTTTCTCCTGGAGGACGGGAGGGTTTTACCCGCAGGACGACATTTTTCTGGAGTTGACTTGTGCTGCGTCTCGTCTGTGGTCTTTACGTCTAGACGTGATGACAGACTTGCACCTTATACAGGGCTTTAGATCTTCTGTCTCCTTCATCAAAAATGTTATCTATGAGGGACATTAAATCTGTGTGTGTGTGTGAGACCTGTTTTTCACGGACCAATGTTTTCTCTCTCTGTGTGTGTGTGTGTGTGTGTGTGTGTGTGTGTGTGTGTGTGTGTGTGTGTGTGTGTGTGTGTTTTCAGAGCGGTGGCTGTGCAGAAGCAGCAGAAGGGGAGAGCTGAGGTGAGTATGACTGCAGCATGCTTTCCCTCAGTGTGTGTGTTTCCTGCAGGTTCAGAGGACTTGACTTGAGAGGAATGTAGTGTTAGAAGAATGTGTGTGTGTTTGTGTGTGTGTGTGTGTTTTAGGTGCAGAAGCTTTACCAGCAAGCTCTTCAGAAGCTGCTGCTGTGTGCTGCTCTGTGGAGAGATGTAATTCACCCCCATAACCACGTCACACCGAAATACACACCTGCTCCTGACGATGTTTCTAACTTCCCTCTCTCTCTGTGTGTGTGTGTGTGTGTGTGTGTTTTCACAGTGGCTCCTGTTTGAAGCTGCAGCTGGAGGTAAAACTGACACACTCAACAAACTGGTTACGAAATGCCAGGATGTGGGAGTGAGTCTGAGTGAGCCGCTCAGTGTACACTCTCACACTCAGGACTCCTGAAGTCTGCAGTCACTCCCTCGTTCCCTCGACCCCTTCCTCCCTTTCTCCCTAAACCCTTAAAATCCCCCCTCACACACACACGTCCTCCCTTTCACACATCTCTCAGACACACACACACACAGTAGATAGAGCGGCATGTGTGTGTGTGCATGTGTATGTGTGTATACGTGTGTGTGAGAGTCGGCGAGTTGAAGATCATGAACTCTCCAGCTAAGCGAGTGTGTGTCCTCCAAGTCGTCCTCTACGTAAGTATGGAGCTGATCATGCAGCTGCTGCTGCGTCACTGTTTCTTTTAGTTCTGTGTTCCGTGTGTTGTTGTTTTTTTTTTTTTTTAACTCGCTCGTCCATCTGTGGCTGCGCGTGATCGGACTCTTTCTCTCCCTCGACGCCGCCACCCTGACGACGTAGCCGTGTTCTCAGTGACAGTATTTTAAAGATGGCATCCTTCAGCTAGACCTTTATTTTCCGGACCAGAGTGACTCTACGGTTCTGAGGTTGTTTTAAGGGCTTAGGATTTAAGAAAAATTAAATAAAACAAATCAGGATTAAAAACGGCTCCCAGACAGCAGTATTGTGTGACCAGAGGCTCGGCGGTGCGGCAGCGTGGCGGAGCACGGAGACTGCTCCGGAGATGCTGCACGCGGCTGGAGAACATCGAGCGGCCATCCACGAGCACCTTTATGTGCAAGTGTTTTTTTTGTTTTGTTTTTCTCCCCTTGTCATTATATCTATTAATTAATAGTATTCAGGGGCGTACAGGAATGCATTTTCAACTGTTTTATTTTGTAATTGAAAAATGTTTCAATTAAATTATTTTGTAAATATATTTCTGCTTTTGTGTGCATGTTTTTTTTTCCCCCCCTTCCTTTAAATAATGTTAAAAAACATAAAGATAAAAATAAACTGAACACAAGACGAGCATCAGTGCTGGAAAAATCCTTGCAGGGGAAAAAATATAAACAGCAGTGAGTGAAGTTTGAGGCGGGAGTGAGGTGTGCAATGATGTAAATATGCACTGTGATGTTCCTGATCAGCTGATTAGGTTTTATACTGTTTGTCTTTTTCAGAAAGAAACAATTACAAAAAAAAAATAAAAATCATGGGGAAAATAGTTCCACCATTTTTATATATGAAACTTTTTTAATGAAACTTAAAACAGTAATTACTGATTTTTTTTTTTTTTTAATCAAAATTAGATTTTTATTTTAGAAGATTAGATTTAGATATTTAATATAATAAATACTTAAATGCAGATTTATTAGTTTTTTGGAACACTTAAAATATTTTGCTGATAATTTAAAGAGGGGTAATTATACTTTAGTAGTTTACAAAGATTTTTCCTGTCATGTGACTGAAGTTTGGATTAACTTCAAATAAACCCTTTTATTTAACTAACTATGATGACTCTACCTCCGGATGTCTGTAAAGCATAAAAATAAATAAATAAACACCTGAACATTAAATTAACATTTAATTCCTGTCCATCAGACATCACAGCCATCCTGCAGGTGGCGCTGCTTGCGGCTCTTTCTCTCTGTCCGTCCTGAACGGAGAGGAAGCGAAGAAGAAGCGCTGCAGCTTTACAGCCTCCTCTGTGATCCATGCTAATCATTTCTATATCAGCATATTGTGACAGGATTGTTTAGAAATATACAGTAAAATCTTAGGGATATAAAAGTGCCCCGGAGCCCCTGCGCGGCGCGGGTGTGTGAGGTGAGTCACTCCGCGGTGCTGCAGAAATCCTGAGGTAAGTTCAGGTGGAACAGCTAGCTTAGCCGCTCGGGCAACAGTTACAGGCCGCGAACTGGGGAGGTGCACTAGGTAGGGCGCGAGACACCAGCGTTGCTCTGTGAAGTGCACTACATCCAGTGGAGAGCAGATTGGGATTTCAGCCTGATAACTTTCCTACTGATTTATTTACATTAAAATCAATCAAATGCAATTGTAGTTGTGATGTTTTTTTGTTGTTGTTCCTGAATAAAATGCAGAATTACATTTAAACTTTATTAACTTTAGTAATGAGTAATATCGGATATTAATAAATTATTAATTACACTTGTTACTATTTAGTCACTTTTAAATATTAATAAAAATATATTTATAATAAATAATTAATTTATTCTTTAATAATAAATATTTATTCATCCATCAACTAGGATTGATATTTGTATTTTTAATGTTTACAAAAATACAAGGCCTTATAATTTAATATTTATTTGTTTATATTTTTTGCCTTTTTAAAATGTATAAAAAAGATTTTTTAAATACATTTTTTTACAAATAATTTTTTATAAAATTATCAGATTTGACTGAATATTTAATAAAAATAATATTTTCAGAGGTTTTGGCATTTAAAAGTGTCAATTTTTTAGCCAAATTAACTGTGTGTGTGTGTGAGTGTGTGTGTGTTTACAGTAAAATCCTTAGCGATGAAGCAGTGTTACTTTTCCCCCTGAAGTTGTTTAGTTTCCGCTGACACTGGAGACTCCTTACACTGATGCTACACACACACCTTTCTTACAGGAATCTTTGATAAAGCGTGCGCTGTAAAGGAGCTGTTGCTATGGAAATCAGAATGTATCCGAGCACTACAGTCAGAGCCGCTGTTATGGAGAATTGATCAGCACCACCAGTTTGTGTGTTGATCAGCTGGGTGAGGAGTGCAGCGCTTCAGACGGCACGATGTCGATCTCGGTGGGACATGTCACTCCTGTGGACCGGCAGAGGAACGGAGAGCTCTGGGAGAAAGCTCTGAAAGAGGAGGAAACGGGTGAAGATCACTTCTGTAAGATACAGTACAGATCTAATCCATACAGGTCTCAGCCCGCTCCAGGTCAGCGAGGCTCTGCTCGTGTTCTTACTCCCGATGAGAGTTAATTTAAAATGTTCTGAATCTGTAGATAGAGGAACTTCCAGCTGTGTGGACAATGGAGACGATCGCCAGGATGGAGAACTCCACATCCTTATTAAAGAAGAGGAACCTAAACACGACGACTTTCTCTGTGAGCTGCGTTTACAGTCCAGTGTGAACATCACCACAGTGCTTTTTACTGACATCTCGTGTGATGTTAGAGAAACTTTTTGGTTCATTTAGGTTCTGAATTAAGCTTAAAATTTAACAAAGCTTTTTCTTAGAATATTATGTTCTAAAGATTTATTTTTCTTTATTGTGTCTCTCCTTCCAGACTGTGAAGATTGCAGGTCTTTCTTCATCAGTAAGTGTGAGGTTCACGGTCTGGCTCTCTTCATCCCTGACGTTGCGGTTCCACTAGGAACCGATGACCGAGCCAGACAAACCCTTCCTCCAGGGCTGGAGATTCGGAAGTCCGGTATTCCCGACGCGGGCCTGGGAGTGTTTAACAACGGCGACACTATTCCAGCGGGTGTGCACTTCGGGCCGTACCAGGGAGACACTGTGGACCGAGAGGAAGCCATGAACAGCGCCTACTCCTGGGTGGTGAGTTAGCTTTCTAGGACAGTCGAGTGTAAGATTAGTTGGAACTTGGAGTAGGAACTGTGTGATAAAGCCACTTTTGCCATGTTTTGTGCCGCTTTGTGATGTTTTTCCGTCTCCAGCATGTCACCTGTAGAACCTGTAACTTAAGACCTGAGTACTGTTGTACACTCTGTAACCATCACTGATTAATCTCTCTTTATAATATAGATATATTTGGACTTTTAAATAAAATGGACTTGCTAGAACTCGACTCTGCTTTTCCAGTAACACCATTGCACTGCTTCAGGTGAACACAGAATGTAGGAAGAAGGTACCAGAGCACATGAAGCTTGTGGTAAAAATGAGCCTCTCTCGTTTATTCCAATGCATACAAACACATTTTTTAACATTCTTATCATACCTTACACGTAGGTGGTGCTCTTTCATGGTTAATTATGATTTAATTATTTTATTTCCCCCCTAATTTGGTCACCATCCAGCTCTCAGAGAGCAAAGGGCCATCTGCTTTCTTACATTTACATTTAGGCATTTGGCATCTTATCCAGAGCAATTTAGAAAAAGTGCTTTGAAGTTTACATCACTGGATACATACTTACACTGGGTTACTAGGTTACTAACTAAGTGACATCAGTCAAACACAACTGGGAAGAGGGTTCTTTTTTGGGGCGGGGGGTAATTAGTCCAAGCACTGAAGAAACAGATGCGTCTTGAGTCGTCGTTTAAACATCACCAAAGCCTCTGCTGTACGGACATTTAGAGGAAGTTCGTTCCACCACCTAGGTGCCAGAACAGAAAAGAGTCTGGATGAATGTCGTCCTAGATCCCTAAGAGATGGTGGGACGAGGCGAGCATTGCTGGAGGTTCGGAGGGAACGTGGTGCAGTGCGTGGTGTGATTAGAGCAGGGAGATAAGTGGGTGCTGGGCCATTTTTAGCTTTGTAGGCGAGCATCAGGGTTTTGAATTTGATGCTGGCGGCTACAGGAAGCCAGTGGAGGGAGGGAAGGAGTCGGGTGGTGTGGGAGAACTTGGGAAGGTTGAAAACGAGACGTGCTGCTGCATTCTGGATCAGTTTCAGAGGACGAATCGTGGACAGAGGCAGACCTGCCAGGAGTGAGTTGAGGTAGTCCAGTATTGAAATAACAACTGAACAAGCACCTGAGTAGTCTGTGAAGAAAGATATGGGCGGATTCTTCTGATGTTGTAAAGAAGAAGTTGACAAGAGCGAGTAAGGTTAGCGATGTGTGGGGAAAATGACAGATGATTGTCCAAGGTTACCCCAAGATTGCGGGCGGTGGCTGAAGGAGTGATTTGGTTGTTGTCCAGGGATATCACAAGGTCTTGACCTG
>JAQQZT010000002.1:29876505-29899682 GCA_030068275.1 Clarias platycephalus | reverse complement strand
TCGGGCCGTACCAGGGAGACACTGTGGACCGAGAGGAAGCCATGAACAGCGCCTACTCCTGGGTGGTGAGTTAGCTTCTGTTGGATGTGATGGGCCTGGCATTAACTCGGGGGTCTGGACCTGGCCAGCGTAGCGCCACCGCATACAGAGCCGTGGACGTTCCAGTGCTCACCTGAACTGATGGTACAGTGTACTGATGGTACTGGTGGTTGGAGTCAAACTGTAAGTACTGGACTGGGGTTGTGGTTTTTCCCTGTAGACTTCTGTTTTTAGTTTCCCATCTTTCCCTATGAGAGCTGCACAGTTCAGGAAGGCCAACCTGGTGTCTTCTCTGGTGAACTTGATATGCTCTGTGAAGGTCTGTACTCTTAATCTTCACCCATGTGTCGACTACAAATCTGAACCAATGGGTCCCTCGAAAGGAGGTGCGTTCTTCTCCGCTTCCTCCATGTGTAGATTAGCCACAATGGGCGACACAGGGGACCCATGGCACAGTCATGTTTCTGCCTGTAGAAGTCCCCTCTGGTGAAGTAGGTGGTGTTGAGACGTAGGTCCAGGAGAGAACAGATCTGGTCTGGGTTGTGACTGCTTCCAGTTTTGCAGGTTGAGGATGCTGTCCTCTTGCAACCTCCTTTCCAACGGCTTTCACAGCGCTCATAAAGAGCGATGTAACATCACAGGAAATCATGGTTTCCTCAGCATCCAGTTTTAGGCCCCTGATCTTGGAAATAAATTCTTCTGAATTCTGGATATGGTGGTCAGTGTGTCCCACCAGAATAGAGGCTAACTATTTAGCAATGCTGTATGTGTAGGAATTAATACTGCTGACTTGTGCATCTTGGGAAGTCCATAAAAGCAGCACGGAGTGGCTTCTCCAGGGTACAAGCGGTGGTAGGTCACCCAAACAAACCCGGTTTGTTCTGATCAGTGAGAACACAATTGTTTCCCGCTCGGTAACATAGTCCACTGGAAGAGGAGGTCTCGGCCATTGTACCACGTACTCTGACACGGATCGAATCGGATCCGATCCAATTGTACCTGAGAGCGGAAGTAGATTGCCGTTAAGGCACGACTTCATGAGTATTGTAGACCACCTGCTGTATTGTAGATTGAAAATATGCACGCGTATCCAAATACGGAGAATAATAATAATGTGGGCAGTGGGGGAGGGAGGGGTAATCGTTCCTGACAGGTACTGTTTCTGTCATGCCGCTCCAACTCGTCCCCCCCCCCCCCCCATTCTCAGTGTTAAACCACGCCTCCAGAGTTGTGATGTTTTGCAGGTCTACCAGAGCGAGCAGTGTGAGAAATACATCGATGCCACGTCTGAGATGAATTCGAACTGGATGAGGTGAGGAAAGCACCAATGAAGGATCTGCTGTGTCTTGTTTTTTGTCTAAATGCGGCGATTTTACTGTTTTGTGTTGATCAGAAACTCTCAATCTTCCCTCACAATAACTGGTCTGTTGTTTTTACTCCCCCCCTCTCTCTCTCTCTCTCTCTTCTCTCTCTCTGTCCATTATTTCGTATTTTTCACTCTGTGTCTCTTCCTGATCCTCTCAGGTACGTGAACTGTGCTCGTAATGAGAGAGAGCAGAATCTGGTGGCGTTTCAGTATCAGGGTGGGATTCTGTACCGCTGCAGTCAGCCGATCGAACCCGGGCAGGAGCTGTTGATGTGGTACGAGGAGGACTACGCCAAGGATGTGACCTTTGATTTTCTCTGGAACAAAAAGTGCTCAGAAAACAGTTGAGTCTAAATGTTTTTATTGCTGATTTCAAAAACGAATTTGTGTCCCTAACGCCCCCCTGACCGAGCAGCACCCGGGAGATTAGAGCTGCTTCAGGTTTCGCGAGGGAAGTTCAATCGTCAGTCTCCTGGATCCTGAGGTGAGTTTAGAATAAGGAGAGCTCAAGCTTGTGTTGTCTTAGTGAGGACTGCAGACCAGAGAAAGAGAAAAGGTGAAAAAAAACATAAAGATCACATCAGTCCTCTTCACCCCCCACAATCCCCAAATCCCATCTCCCAGGGGGAAAACCGCACCCAAACGTCCTACATACCCCACTGCAGGTTCTGGTGGTATTTTTTCCCCTCACGATTCCAGTGTACTTAAACCAGGGGCAGGGACCCATCAGAATGGAGCTTCCCAGTGCCAAGAGAGCATGAAAGAGTATCAGCCTTGTATCACTTTATACTCAACACTGAAACACTAAAAACTTGTCTGAACTGGAACTGGGTCACATGAAATAGCACCAGGTTCCTCATTCCCTTTGATGACCAGCACTGTTCTCACTGGCTCCTTTTTAAAATTAGGGATCCCAGTTTGTGATTGCGAATGTAATCATATCACCCCAAACTCGACCAGTGCCATCGAGATCTCTGGTCAAACCCCATGGCCTTCAATCTGAAGATCATGATCATGATCATACGTCATGATCGTTGACCTGAATGCTAAGCACTGCTTACCCAAAAAGTATGTGCACATCCGACTATCACACCTATGTGTTTCTTCTCCAAAATGTTACTAAAAAAAGTCACAGGTACAGAACATCTGTTTGCTGTAGCGCTGCAGTTCCTCTTCACTAGAACCAAGAGGAACTAACCTAATCCTTATCCAGCATGACAATGTCTCTGTGAGCTCCACAAAGCCAGCTCCATGCAGACATGGTGTGTTAAGAGTGTGTTGGAGTGGTCGAACTCGAGTGTCCTGCACAGAGCCTTGACTGAACTCAACCCCACTGAATCATCAGCTCTGGGTTGAAGTGTAACTGGTGTCTCCTCGACATCAGCGCCTGAGCCCAGTAATGCTCCTGTGGTGTAATGACGGCACCAACACCAGGTGGACTAGAAAAGATGCGGTTAAAGTGAAGGTTCATCGTGGATTAGGAGTGGAATCCCTGCAGATATTGCTTCAGATCTAGTAAAAAAAAACGCTTTACCAAAAGATCAGGTATAGACGCAGGACTTGGTAGAGATCCTCCAGTCTCTTCTCCCACTGTTTCTGGTTTAGCGCTCCATCCTTCATCATGGAATTGATAATAGTTGGTGTAGTTTGAAATAGTTGACTTGTTTTTTTTTTTCTTCTTCTGCAGATATGAACTACACCTTTCTCCAAATCTTCACTTGCTCTTTATGTCCACTGTCCTACACCTCTGAAATTTACCTCCACAAACACATCAAGCGATGCCACTATGAGGAGTACCTGAGACGCCTGAACTCAGGAGAGATCGTCGGCCTCCCGGTTAACTCCTCTCAGGAGCAGCTCGAGAGAAACAATTACCACTGCTCTTTCTGTGGGAAGGGTTTTACTTATCAGAGCGCTCTCCAGAGACACCAGCGCTTTCACACGGGCGAGAGGCCGCACAAGTGCGCGCAGTGTGGGAAGAGTTTTACTCTCCCGGGCGGTCTCCAGCTTCACCAGCGCATTCACACCGGAGAGAAACCGTACGAGTGCCCACAGTGTGGAAAGAGCTTCAGCGAGAAAGCAGCGCTCCGGAGACACCAGCGGATTCACACCGGAGAGAAACCGTATCCCTGCTTACAGTGCGGCAAGAGTTTCACTGAGAAAGCAGCGCTTCAGAGACACCAGCGCATTCACACCGGAGAGAAACCGTATCACTGCCTGCAGTGCGGGAAGAGTTTCAACCAGCAGAGTCATCTGGAGAAGCACCAGCGCATTCACACCGGAGAGAAGCCGTATCACTGCTTACAGTGCGGGAAGAGTTTCAGTCAGCTGAGTAACCTCCGAAAACACCAGCGCACACATGCACAGAAACTCTTTTAATGACTGAAGGTTTTTTTTTTCTTTCTAAAAGAAAATCTGCTTTTCATGCATTAACACACATTATTATATTTCTGAACACGTGTTTCTAAACACCGCAGAAGGCCGGGATCAGGAGGGCGATGGACACCGCTCACCGAGCAGCCAGGACGGCGTACAGGGCCGAGTCACGCCCCACACAGCATGACTGAAACGGCACAGACGCTGACGTAGAAATTTAAATAACTATATGCGAATATAGAAGAAGGTATCTCCTACTCCTGATCAGACATGATTGTTTAAACAGATAATTCTGTATAGTAATAATCTGGTTTTGGAAAAGAAAGAAAAAAATCTCTCAGGGTGTTTTCACATTAGGGATCATTTCCAAGAACACTCAACATCCAACACTCAAAGTCTGGTTGGTTCGGATCAGTGAGAACGCAAATGTTCCCACTCAGGAACCTTGAGTATGACACGGCCTACTCGGGCACGGACCAAGTCAGATATGGAAGCTATCGTACCTGAGCATGGAAGTGGATCGCTGTTTAGATGCGATGCCATCTGTGCCGCCCGTCTCCTCCGTAAAGCTGATACAGGAGTAAGGCACATGAGAGCGCCACTCGTGCCTTTTTGTCCTGAAATATCAATAATAATAGACATAGCACGAAGATTAACTTCTTCGTTGTCTTGTGTTTTTAATGGCGGCTCACAAACCAATTAGCTGCATACTGCCATCCGCCGTGTCGGAGAGAAAATACACAAGTGTACACGTGTACAGAGAATAATAATAATAATAATAATAATAATAATAATAATAATGTGAACGCTGGCCACCAATTGTGGAACGGGGATCAATCGTTTTTGAGCATGGTACAAATCAATCGTGTCCTAAAGTGAAAACGCCTTGAGAGTTTTGCTGTACTAATAAACTCACTCGTGTTGTCAGTGATTTAAACTTGATGTAATTTGAACGCTCTTTTACTCAGTATTATGTTGGCAAATATATTTATGTATTATTGAGCTGTAATGTAGTCCTCTGTGGAATGGATGGTTCTGGTCCTGGAGTGAAAGTCTGGAGTGATGACTCCTCTGCTTGTTTTAATGTTCTCATTATAGGAAATTGGAGGATGTGTGATTTCATTATCTACCTGTTTCTAGCTGCTTCACCTGGAGCTGGGAAATCTCCTAGTCTTAAAAAAAAAAAAAAAAGCACAGTGCAACTGAGAAAGTTCTAATTTTCCTGTAACATTATCTTGCTCTTCTGCTCCGTTCTTTGCTGTATAACATTGATGTTGATATTTGTCATCGTTTAGGATTACTCCGATTTCATTCAGATTTATTACAGCTGATTCCTGGTTTTGTCTTTCTGATTTTTATTCCGTTCTGTTTTGATTAACAGAGTTTTGGAACTTGGGACCAATAAACCCACCCCAAAAATTTTGCGACATGTTTGTTGTACGGAGATCGGCTTACATCAAGTAACGATCCAGTTACCCAGAGTTCTTTTGCTTCTCCATCGTTAAAATTTAAGGCATAGAATTACAGGCCTTGTCCTACTGCAAAATACAAATGTAGACTAAATTAGCCTGTTCCTGTATCCTCACAGAAAGACCTGCTGCACTCCACCACGACCTAGAAGGGAGCCCTCACTGTCCCTCCTAAATCCTAGGCTCAGCTATCAGACACCTCCATTCCACTGAAACCGAAAACACACCCCTTTGTTTGTTTGTTTTAAAACACAGATCACACGCCGTGTGACGGCCTTGTCTCAGATCTCCAGTCTTCAGCATCACCGCCCTAATCTCAACTGCTCCTCCAGACAGTCCACTATGAAGCAGCAGAGATTTCTGCCATTGCCTCCTAATCACTGCTCTGGGTTAAGGAGTTCCTTAAAGTGCTCCTACTTTGTTCCTCAAGAGACGGAATAATTTACCATGTCATCTTTGGGGCCGAAGAAAATATTTCTCATATCCCTTCCAGACTCCTCCTGCTCCTCGTCGGAGCTCTTTTAGGTTCTCTGTACCCCTTAGGTGAATCAGGAAAGTCTTTCAAGGCTTTCTTCAGCTTGTTGGCATTCTGCACATTGGTGTGTCCTGGGGTTTCCTTGGCAACTGGCAAAGACAACCCTCTGGACACAGCTGGTTGCATGTTCTGACACCATGTCCTCCACCATAGCTGTACAGGGGTGTAGTCCATTCTGACGGTGTTAGATTTAATGATGCAAGTTTAAATAAATAAATTAAAAAAAAAGGTTTCTGCCCAAAGTCATATTAACAACAACAGTTCAATCAACAGGTTACTTGTTATCAGGCCACCAGTGTATACTGTGCGAGTTTATCCTGGAGAAGCATACTAGTATTAAGTATTACGACTAAGGTACTGTGCTACTTTCAGAAAGAGTGTAACCAGTGTGTCAGGCAGATAAATTTTTTTATCAAATATAGATTACAGGGAAGTGATTTTTTTTTTTCCATATACATATGTATTTTTAGGAAGTTATGGTCACAACACAGGATCAACCATAATACAGTGGCCTGCTGTTAAGCACCTGACAGGGGCAGCGTGATGGTGCTGGTGATTTGAACCCCTGACCTCCTGATCAGTAACCCAGAGTCACTGAAGGAGACCGCTTGAGGAACCCGCCACTGCACTGGCTTCAGATGACGGACTGCAGACCAGTTTCATCCTGAAAACATTCAAGGTCCGTGTACTAATGTCTCTTGTGCGTATGAGTATCTCGGGGGGGGCTTTTGGTTTGCAGTTTCTCTTGTGGACAAAACTCACAACTCACAGGCAGGTTTAGGCTGTTAATTCTGATGCATTTCTGTATGACGTTCAAGCCAGAGTTGAGCAGTGCAGGTACCTTCAGATTGGAAACATCTCCCGGACATGGCCACAGACGGACCTTTCCTGTGCTTCTTGGCTGAGGGAGCTGAGAATTGAAAGAACTGAAAAAAGGAGTTGGTTTCAGCTAGTGTATTATGCTAGCTTTCTGTTCCAGCTTCTAGTTAAGGGTCAGCAGTGGACACTAACATCACTCAGTACAGTAGTGAAGGAGAGCCACTCCACCACGCTGCATATCTCACTGACCGTAGGCAAGAGGAACAACTCCAAGCATCAGAAGAAGCATTTGGTAAAGGACTAAAAGGTAAGTGATACAGCTATGAACTTTGCTTTTGCTCGTTATGGCAGTGATCAAAGATGAAGTGATGAAAGAGAAAGCAAGTTGAGCTGCAGTTTCCACTAAACTGTTCAGTGTAACGATGCACAGGTCCTGAAAATCGTGCTTTATATGGCGCGTTTAACAACGGTCAATGTCACAAAGCAGCTTTAATGGAAATGTGTTTGGATCAAAATGACCAGATCGTCCCTGATGACCGAGCCGAGGGCGACGGTGCTGAGGGGAAAAACTCCCTGAGATGTTAATAGGAAGGAGCCTTGAGAGGAACCAGACTGAACAGGGAACCCATCCTCATCTGGGTGATAACGGACAGCAGGGATTGATCTGCACTCATACTGTGTGTTAGGAAGCTGGAAGTTCAGTATAACAGGAGATGTGGAGAAGTTCATATGGAGTCCAGTTCGTTAGTAAAGGCTCGGGTACAAAGCTGTAGGAAACTCCAGTCCTGAAGTACGGAGCGACTGCAGTCACAAGTCCTCACAGAACAGCTGTGCGCATCAGCCGAGGACAAAAGTGTGGTAGAGTCTTCTTTAGATTAGACAGGGATGGTGTAGGTTCAGTTTTTTTTTTTTTTTACATGGGAAAAGCTAAGTGATTAGCTTAGCAGCTCAGAAATGTGAGGAGATGATGGTGGTGGTTCTTTATTATTTCCGGGATTTAATAATGTTCCACGAGGGGGCGCTGTGCAGCTGCAGCTCTGCCGTACACTCGGAGGAACAGAAGAAGAAGACGAGCTGCAGCGGAGCCGAAGCCCTCACATCTATTTAATCATCGGCACATCAAAGACTCCGGATCGAGTTTTAGTGAGTTTTGCATTAGTTTTAGTGAAGCTTCTCCTTCTGTCGGTATCTGAGGTGATTAACGGTGTTCGCCTGCTAACGCTGAGGTGATGTGAGTGAGGCTACTAGCTGCTGCGTCCCAAATCGATGCCCACTTCCTATTGGAGTGCACAACCTAGATGGCGCATGCGCACTACCGAGTGCACTCCATATACACGGGGAACGGATTCTGGAGACGGGAACATTTTTCTATTCTGCGGCGGTGTTAGTGTTTACATTCATTTATTTCCCTCATTATTTATTCACATTTTGCTAAATTAATGTCAGATTTGTCACAGAGAGTTTCAAAATGCTACAAGCTAAATGAATGATATTAAAAAAAATGTAATTGTAATTTAACTTGATCACTGCTCGCTCTGAGGAAACACACGTGTTTTAATTAAATCATTTTCTAATTAGATTTATGAGAATAAACAGCTTCATTAAGCACAACATTAGTGTTATTTTAGACTTTCACAAGTAGGAAATAAATCATTAATAATGATCAACAAAATCGACAAATGTCGGGTCTAAATGTTGATATTTAATGTTTTATTAAAACTATTTCAGTGGTAATATTTACACATATTCGGGTGTTTATTATATTTCTAATGATAAACCAGCGTATCGTTAAACATAATGCTGATCAAACCAGTAACAGTCTCTTAGTGTCGTGTGAAGGAACTCGACTCAGAACCAGAACCGGGTCCTCAGCCCTGCAGCCGGTTCCCCCGCGGTGAGGAGATGCAGACGGAGATGTGCAGCACGTCCCATGCCAGAGCGTGGAGCTCAGCGGGACACGGCGTCCCCGTGGACCAGCGCAGACGCGGACAGGTGTGGAGGAAACCTCTGAAACAGGAGGAAACTCCTCATGAAGACGAGGATGAAGATTTCTTCTGTAAGTGTGTGGCAGAGACGTGTGTACTGTAACACCTTTACCGTTTCAGTTCTCACGTGAACGTTATGAACCGTTAGACGGAGGCGCGTCGGGCTCGGCGGAGGACGGAACCGGAGCGGGAGGAGGATTCCAGATCCATCAGAAAGAAAAACCTCAACGTGATGAGTACCTGTGTGAGACACCACACACACACACACACACACACACACACACACACACACACACATATGAATAAACCTCCACCTTTAACTTCATTTACTTTAATAAAGTTTTCCAGTCATAAGTTAATCTTTTTTATTTTTAACGTTTATTAATCATTTTTGTGTAACACTTATGATGTATTACACTCGCAGAACGTGGTTAGTTTTTGTTCAGTTTCTTTAAATCCGACCCATCACACACGTGAGATCATCAGTTGAAACAAAAATTTTGTTTTAAATAAGAAATATTTGTTTTTTTTGCATGTTTTTTTTTTTTTTTTCCAGACTGTGAAGATTGCAGATCTTTCTTCATCAGCAAGTGCGATGTTCACGGTCCGGCTCTCTTCATCCCTGACGTTGCGGTTCCACTAGGGGTCGCTGACCGAGCCAGACAAACGCTTCCTCCAGGGCTGGAGATTCGGAAGTCCGGTATTCCCGACGCGGGCCTGGGAGTGTTTAACAACGGCGACACCATTCCAGCGGGTGTGCACTTCGGGCCGTACCAGGGAGACACTGTGGACCGAGAGGAAGCCATGAACAGCGCCTACTCCTGGGTGGTGAGTTAACTTCTGTTAGAACTTTGATGTTCTTATGAAAGACATGTAACCTCTGGTTTTCTCTGGTCAAAAAGAGGCTGATTAATCCTGATTCATTCAGACGCATTGAACTGAACTATCTTGTCTTTCTATTATTTTAGATTTGATTCTGAAACAGTGTGTTTGACAAAGGAGTGAAACGGAGGGAATTTCAGGGACGCCACAGTTGTGATCCGAGTGGTGTTTCAGCAGGAGATCTCCAAGGCCATGTCCACTCGTAGCGGGGTATTTTTAAAAACTGAGATTATCCACCACAATGTTCATCATGCAGAACCCAGTTGTCCATCAAACATATTTTATTTGACTGCAACTTTTTTACTCCTCTAAGGAACTTATTTTATACTGTTGATACTTTTAAAAAAGTTTTTGAACAAGGAAATCCAAATATGGTTTTAAAATTCTTAGAAAAAATTAATCTTAAACATCTTATCTAATTTTTAAATAACCACAATGCTTCTCGCCATGAATATAGCCATAGGAGCTGGTATGGCGTTAAAAAAGAAAGAAAAACTGAGATTTTTATACTTCGCTTTTTAAAATAATTCTGTCAACACAACCTACGTTTTAAAAATGTCTTAAAAACGCCCCGTTAAGTGCTGTCAGGAGCGTCCCTAATCAACAGGGGGCCTATCAGAAGACTAGACAAAATGACATCACCGGTAGCGCTTTCTAGAAGTCTGACGGGTCTCGTCCAAAACCGCCGTCGCTGTCTGCGGGGCGTGGTCTGTATCGTCAGAGTGAACTTTGTTCGTTAATGTAATGTGTGAGTAACTAATGTAAAAAGTCCAGTAAGCAATGTTAACACATTTATTTACTGTACTTACTGGTTTACTATTACACAAATAAAAAATAATATCCTCATAAACAAAGCTGACGTCAAATCAAGGAGACTAGCACACAGACAATGACATCATCGGCACACAAGGTACCGTTACAACAAGCCAAAATCTCCGTTTTCAACGACCAAAACTGTGTTTGCATGCGGGTGAAAGGCCAAAACCGCAGATAAAAATCTCTGTTTTTAAAAATACTCGGCTATGTGCAGACTTTCATGCCGGGGCCCATTGAAACAACCTGTCCGGTAATTTTATTTATTTAATTAAATTAATTCAGTTCAATTTGTCTGAATGAATCCGGATTTATCAGCCTCTCTTTGATCTTGCGTTTGATCAGAAGAAACAAAAGGTTACGCGACTTTCATAAGAACACGAGTTCTAACAGGAAGTGAACTCATCACCACAGTCTGGGGCAACAGACTGATGATCTTTACAAACATCACGCTTGTTATTGTTTCAGTGCCGTTTCATTGGCTGTGTTAATGGATAAAACATTTTAGTGTTTAATAATTTTATATTTTTCCTTCTCAGATTTATGAAGGCAAGCAGCCTGAAAAATACATAGATGCCACGTCTGAGGTTCATTCCAACTGGATGAGGTTGGGGATGTGGTCTTCTGTTCATGATAATTGAACTGACAGTTTGATTTTTACTCGTGCTTTTCACTTTTTATTTCTGTCCGTCGTTCTCTCAGGTACGTCAGTTGCTCTCGTAATGATAAAGAGCAGAATCTGGTGGCGTTTCAGTACCGAGGCGGGATCCTGTACCGCACCTGTCGACCCATCGCAGCTGGGCAGGAGCTCTCCGTGTGGCACGATGAGGAGTACGCCAAACGCGCCGGAATCACGTTCGACTACCTCTGGAACAAAAAATGCTCCGGGAATAGTTACGTCGAAGAGTTTTAATTATCATTATTATTAATATATAATATTGAAGCTTATTCTTGGATCAAATCTGATCAGTGTCGCATTTTTCTGATGCACTAATCATTTGCCAAACAGTAATAATATAAAAGCTGCCTGGCTTTGAGTTTCAAAGCAAAACGGCAAGTAATTATTTACTGCAACGCCTTCCCTGAAAACAAGAATTGAGAGAGAACAGAAGAGGTGTTAAAAAAATAAATAAAGATTTATATTCAATGCAGCACACAGATTTAAATCCTGACTCGGAGAGGAATCTGGTCCAAGTCTTCTGTCTAAAATAGCTCGAATAATCCGACATTAATGTGTCGTATTAACATCTTATTTGATTAATAAATTAATAGTAATAAAAATCGGGAATGTTTAATCCAGCGGTTTTTACTTCCCTTTAAGGCAGTCGTTGACATTTGACCCTCGGTGCCTTATTGCTGAACACGCATCCCCAGAGCTGCACTCAAAAATCCACTGATAAGCCTTCCCATAAGAGTGGAACGCCAGTAAGTGGAGAGAAATCTAGAGTGGGATGTTGTTTTATAAAAGTCCACGTGGGTGTCTGATCAAATGCCCACACAACCTTTTGGCCACACAGCATAGAAACTGCAGTTCTTCTGCTGGAGTCTGATTGTGGCCCACACGGAGTCGGTTGCAGACCATCTGAGGCCCGAGGCCCTGTTTGTCAGTTCAGACACACTCTTGAGGTGAGGTGCACATGTCCGGTAGATGGGTGTCTGCACCCAGTTTACGGTAGCCCACGTGTTTCCTCCGACCCACGTGACGTCACCGACCATTTTTTTCCGAACTGCTTGCTCACGCACCGTTGGGGGCGGCGTAACACACTCGGAGGAACAGCGCTATCCGCTCCCTCCGCTTACGCGAGCTCACAGACGCCCTTGATTGGCTTGTAGAGCCGTCGTTAATGTGGGAGCGCGAAGTACCTCTCATCCCTCCCCCCTGAGAGAGCTCGGCCAATCAGCTCTCTCTAGACCTCCGGCTGTGAGAGGAAAACAGCATCACCCGGGAATCGAACCAGCGATCTCCGGATGATAGGGCGAGCGCTTTACCACTGCGCCACTCGGAGGCCTCACTTGTGAGAAGTTTAAACGCCACAGGTGGACCTCGGTACAACTTGTTGTGGGTCTTCTTGGCAGAGCAAGACAGCCTGGCTGAACAGGATGCTCTGACTCACAGTTGGCACAAGTTGTACTTGTTTTAAGCTTAACTAGACCTCGGAGCACTGTACACCTCTTCAGAAAGCCTCGTCATGTTTCTAAACCCTCAGCTGGTATCTTTAGGTCTTTCCCTGAGATACGGTTTGACTTGGAGCAGCTTCACACCATATTGTTCGAACTAGTAGCTAGCAAAACTACTTTGTAGCTACTTATTTATGCTTCCCAACTGCGGAAGAACACTATGGTTTACAGGATTTGTGGTATTGTTTTTATCATCACAATCAGTTGGACAGTTTCTGAGTTTTCTTTCTCAATCCTGTTGGTTCCTACCTCAGCTTTCACATTTATTTTTCTTCACCCCAGAAACCGAAACCAACCTGACACAAGTCTTCACCTGCTCCTTGTGTCCGCTTTCCTACACAGTCCAAATGTACCTCCATAAACACATCAAGAGATGCCATAACGAGGAATATGTGAAACTGTTCAGATCCGGAGAGATTCGTTCCCCTTCTGCGGAGAGCTCTCAGAAACATCTGCAGAGAAGCGATCACCACTGCACCTCCTGTGGAGCGGGCTTCACTTTCCAGAGCAGCCTCCAACAGCATCAGCACCTCCACGCAGGTGAGAGGCTGTACCTGTGCTCGCTGTGCGGGAAGAGTTTTACCCTACAGAGTAGTCTCCAGCTGCATCTGCGCATTCACACCGGAGAAAAACTGTTCGAGTGCTCAAGGTGTCTAGAAAGCTTCAACGATCAGATTGATCTCCAGACACACCAGCGCAATCACAGAGGAGGCAAGTCGTACGAGTGCTCGCACTGCGGGAAGAGTTTTAGTGAGAAAGGAGCACTTCAAAGGCACGAGCACGTCCATACAGGCGAGAAGCCGTATCACTGCTCGGAATGTGGGCGGAGTTTTACTCAGCAGTGTAACCTGCAGAAACACCAGCGGATTCACACCGGAGAGAAACCGTATCACTGCTCGCACTGCGGAAAGAACTTTAGTGACCGGTGTAATCTCCAAATACACCAGCGCATTCACACCGGAGAGAAACCGTATCACTGCGTGCATTGCGGGAAGAGTTTCAACCAGCAGAGCAATCTCCAAAAACACGAGCACATTCACACGGGACAGAAGCCGTACCGCTGCTCTGATTGTGGAAAGAGTTTCACTCAGCAAAGTAATCTCCAAAAACACCGGCGCATTCACACGGGAGAGAAACCCTTTCACTGCTCGCATTGCGGAAAGAGTTTTAATCAACAGAGTAATCTCCAAAAACACAAGCGCGTTCACACCGGAGAGAAACCGTATCACTGCTCGCACTGTGGGAAGAGTTTTAGTGACCGCTGTAATCTCCAAACGCACCAGCGCACAACGCATAGATAACCTGATGAGTGTTTCTGGACAAACTTTGTTTTTTCTGTATGTTTTTTTTTGTGAAGTTCTGTAAGGAAGGATTGAGGCCTCCTGCTCACTTACTGTAGAATTGTAGGCAATTGGTCACACATGGGCCAGTACCACACTCTTAAGATCACAGCCCCTCCGTTTCTCTCGGATTGCAGTTGCTCAGTCTTTCAAAGGTTGGAACCTGACAGTCCCTCTGGGATCAAAACCCCAAGGTCACTCTAGGATTGTGTGATAAATACATTTATCTAGAATCTCAGCCCCTGATTTACTTTATGGTGGTTGTTCTAATCTTATGGATTATTGGTCACTTTAGGATCACAGCCCCTCAGTCTTTCAAGGGTTGCAACCTCACAGTCACTTTAGGATCATAACCCCGTAAGTACTCTAGGATTGAGGCCTCCTGCTCACTCTCGGATCTCAAACCTTGGTTGCTCTAGTCAATTTAGGACAGGACTCTTTAACTCCTATCCTGGAGGGCCAGTGTCCCTTGCAGTTTGTAATTTTACAACACGTAAACACTCGCACTGAACCGAAATGAACGGATTAGTTCAATCAGTCGAGTAGTGCTGGAGCCCGGCCCTCCACACCTTCACTCACTATAGCATTGCTACCTCTTGGCCATTCAGGGTCACAGGCAGCTTGATCACACCAGGATTACAGTCCATCAATCACTTTGAGACCACAGCCTTTCTGTCTCTCAAGGACCCGAGTCCCTCCATCATTACCTAAGCATCATGGCCCTCTGGTTAGCTTATGATTGTGGCCACTCGCTCACTCTAAGATCACAGTCCTTCCTCAGTTAGTCTAGGATCAGAACACATCTTTTGCCACTCTAGGACTTTTGCTCATGCTCAGCCCCTCAATCATGCTAGGACCTCCGCCCCGTGAAACGGTAGGATTGCAGGCCCTCAGTCATACTAAGACCACAGCCCTTCAGTCAGTCTAGGATTGCGGCTTCTCGCTTCCTTTAAGATCGCAGCCCCTTTCTGTGATCCTCAACAGACTAAGACCATAGCCATTCACTCATTCTAGACTCCAGAATTTCAGCTGCTCTGTCACTCCAGGAGCACAACCCCTTGATTTCTCCAGGATTCAGAATGGCCCCCTGATCACCCTAGGATTACGGCCCCTCACTCACGCTATGATCATGGACCCCTTGGTCATGCTAGGATTGCAGCCCCTCAGTCATTGTTCCATAGCAGTCACTTTAAGATCACAGCCCCACAGTCTCTTGGGGATTACAACACTTTTGTCACTCTAGGATCACAACCTTTTGGTCACCATATTATAGTAACCTTCAGTCCTAAGTCTTAATCCCTTATCTCACTAATATCACATCTTCCAGTGTCTTGAGGATCACAGCCTTTCAATCATTCTAGCGCCTCAGCCCCTCCTCGATCTCTCCAGGATTGTTGGTACTGTCTTGTTCACTTTTGGCTCTTGGCCCCCTAAAACACTAGGATTGTAGCTCCTTGTTTAGGTTAAGCTTTTCACTCTCTTGAGAATCGCCGACCTTCAGACATACCAACCCTTCAGTCAAACTAGGACTGCAGCTTTTTAGTCTCTCTCTAGCATCACAGCCCCTCCTCAGTCACTCTAGGATCGCAGCTCCCTGGTAGGATCGAATCCCCTTGGTCACTCATAAGGTTTCTGATTTTAGCATCCATGTCTAATAGATTGGGCTCTGTAACCTACTAATAGCACTCAGATTTTGAGGAACCCAAAAGAAAACAACTAGTATTCTCTGGTGATCAGGAATAATATTTCTTGTAATATCTTAAACATCCTAAACATGGCTTCCCAGACTTTTTTTGAAATTTCGTAGAAAATATATTTTTCAATGGAGTGAAAAATGTGATTTTAGGATTCAGCCAAAATACTTTACAGATTTTCGAGAAAAGCTTTAGGTTATAGGGAAGAAAAGAGAGACAGCAACAACACGACCTGAACCGACCTGGAACGTTCAGAAGAGAATCCGTATCAGGGCCATGGTGTAGTGTGGAGAGAGAGTTACTCTGGAGCAGTTTCTTTAAATCGATATATAATGTTTATTTGAGAGTAATGTTCAAATCTTTGCATGTTATACGGTTATAGTGCTCTTGACCTTGTGTTAAAGACAAAGGGGTTAATATATTGTTTATTGATTTGTTTGTTTGTTTGTTTAGAACCACTGTAAGTAGCACGGTACATTCTTGGTAATCTGAAAGTTGTAAAATATTTTGTTTGGAATAAGAAACATTCTGTATTTACACTTTATTTATTTCCTGTTCAAACTCCAGTTTGTGTACGTACCTTTTATACTTGGTACTGTGTAAACTGTGACGTGAGTAATAAATCGCTGTCTGAATCGGTTTCTTCTCTTTATTTCGGTATCGTACGTTAGGACTATGTAAGGTCTGAATTGCATTGCATTCACGTTTCTCTCCCTCGCTCTCTCGCTCTCTTTCTCTCTCACACACACATTCTTTCTAGCGCTTATCCTGTACAGGGTCATGGGGGCCCTCGACACAAGGCGGGATACACCCTGGTCAGGGTGCCAATCCATTCCAGGGAACAAGCACACACTCACTCAATTTGGGAACACCAGTTATGCTAATCGGCACGTTTTTGGAGTGTGGAAGAACAAAAAAAAACTAAGTACCCGGAGGAAACCCACCAAGCACGGGGAGAACATGCGAACACCAGACAAACAGACCCAAGATGGGAATCGAACCCTCAACACTGGAGGTGTATGCAGCCGTGCCACCATTTAGTGAAAGTTACACTGGCATAAACACAAATAAAATTCTTATTGCATGAGTGGTCACGCTGCTGCTGACGATCTGCTTATATTACGGAATACGAACAGCATTTGGGGATTTTCTGGTGTTACGGCTTGCCAGTGATTTCAAGATAGATACTGTATGATGGTGAGCTGGATCAGTTGCGCAGAGGTCTGGAAGTCTCCTCCTGTGACGGATCGATAGTCACCATTACTGGCACTTTTTCTTGCCGTTTTCATAAGTCGAATGACAATAAGGTAATACTCTTTCTAGCAGTTCTTGTTGGATGTAGAGAGAGAGATTACCAGGCTGCTGACGCCAGACATCTGATTATATCTAACAATCGGTGAGATCTGCGCAGATCTCGGGCATTAATCTCCGAAACATGCATGCCACAGTTTGGGTATTTCAATTATTTAGAGACTTCAGAGTATTTAACAAAAAAATAAAGAAAAAAAACATACTTCTTATCTGTTCTTTTTTCAGGTGGTCATTTTTGAGTTTCTAAGACACTTAGAGGAGTTTTAGATGAAGTTTGAGTCATTTACCTTTTTTTTAGCTTTGTTTAGCATCTCGTTTCATATTTCATACTCCATGTTTCAATCATACCTAGGTGTGTGTGTGTGAGTGAAGGAGTAGAACAAAAAAAGGACAAATTCAGTGTAAATGGTGTAAAAATCCCCAGAACACAGTTGAGTGTAGCGTTATTCTGACGGCTCACGTTACAGTAATACAGGCTGAGAGTAAAGAGCCTGTACGATTATTGTTTATTATTATTTAGCTGCAGTTTGCCAGTGAGGGTGGGGCATCATTAGGGGCGGGGCATTGCTGACAGATTAGGTTTAGAAAAGGATAGAAGTATCTTTATATACATATGAACAATATAATCATCTCTTCTGGTAATCACATGACGGCATCAACGATGGTGCGACTGCTGACGTCTTCAGAGGAAACGTAACACTACACACCGCTGCCATGATACTATTCTACTTTTCATAAAGGCCATAGATACAGTTACTACTGTTGTATACATTTTGGGCCCCTCTGTGTATTTATTTGTTTATATATTTGAAAAAGAATTATCACATTTTAATTTTAATGCTGTGTGTGTATTTGTGTGTGTCTGTATGTGTGTGTGTGTGTGTGTGTGTGTGTGTGTGTGTGAGAGAGAGAGATCGTTAGCAGGCTATAATTAATAAGCGAGGTCAGAGTGATTCTCATCATGTTGGCATGACGACGAGAAGAACAGGAGACAGTGATGAGGGCAGAAAGAACTGTGAGTGTGTGTGGTGTGCACTACTCTAATCATGTGTTCAGGGCTCTAGAATGAGTTGATGTTTGATTGAAGCATCTTAGAATGACTGAGTCTCTCTCATTAAATACCTGTTGGTGGGTCAGCGGTGCAGTCTGTCGTCGTCTGCCAGTGAGGGTTTGGACCCTGCATGCAATAACACACACACACACACATTCATACTTTTCCTGTAAAATTACGATCTTGTATTTTTCATGTTCGTTACTCTTCTTGTTGCCTAGCAACCATCCAGTGCCAGAGGAACGCCTGGGGTTAAAATGGTTTCAGGAAACAGGTAGTGTGTTTCAGAGTGTTTTAGAGTGTGTAGGTTTTAGTGTGTGCGTGTGTGTGTGTGTGAGAGAGAGAGAGAGAGTAGAGGTTCTCGGTGAATGTGTAGTGTGTAGTTCCAGTCCAGTCTGTGAAGACCAGAGCACCGCGCTGATGTTCACTGCCTCGGCCTCTAGCACTGTTTATGTTATTCATTTATCCTGCACTGAGACTGACAGATCCACAGGCCACGCCCACTTCACTGAGACTGATAGATACACAGGCCACGCCCACTTCACTGAGACTGATAGATACACAGGTCACGCCCACTTCACTGAGACTGATAGATACACAGGCCACGCCCACTTCACTGAGGCTGACAGATACACAGGCCACGCCCACTTCACAGAGACTGACAGATACACAGGCCACACCCACTTCACAGAGACTGATAGATACACAGGCCACGCCCACTTCACAGAGACTGACAGATACACAGGCCACGCCCACTTCACTGAGACTGACAGATAAGGCCACGCCCACTTCACTGAGACTGACAGATACACAGGCCACGCCCACTTCACTGAGACTGACATACACACAGGCCACGCCCACTTCACTGAGACTGACGGATACACAGGCCGCACCAACAGCCCAGGGATTGACAGATATACAGGCCACGCCCCCTGTCCAGAAACTGACAGATACACAGGCCACGCCTACTTCTTCCACATATGTTCACTCCATCAAAACTCACTCTTTAAAAACATCACTCTTTACACACTTCAACACATTGCTGCAGTATATCAACACACGCAGAAATGCGCTGCACAGTCTCTCTCTCACACACACACACACACACACACACACACACACACACACTTCCTGTGCCTCTCTTTCTCACAGCAGCACCAAAAGAGAAAAGAGAGAGAGATTGTTTCCAGATTTCTCATGACGTCCTAAAGGGTTAAAGCACACTGTGTCTCACTGGAATTGTGTGTGTGTGTGTGTGTGTGTGCGAGAGAGAGAGAGAGAGAGAGAGACTGTGCAGCGCATTTCTGGTGTGTTGCGTAGATAAGACTGTCTGTGTGTCCAAAGTGAACAGAATGTGAAAGAAAAGCAAAAAGACACAAGTTTTAGTGGTGTGAAGAACGAGACGCAGATTGAATAAACCAGAGAGAAAGAGATAAAGACAGAAAGACAGAGAGAGAGAGAGAGAAATAGAGGATGTGTGGAAGTAAAAACAGCAACAAGGAAATGAAATGCAGACGGAAGAGTTCTCTACATCTCTCTCTCTCTCTCCCTCTCTCTCTGTGTCTCTCTCACTCTTTCTCCCACGCTGTATCAGATTCAGTGTGTGTGTGTGTTTTTCTATCCTTCCCCTTTGACTGTGTGTGTGTGTGTGTGTGTGTGTGTGTGTAGGCGGGCGTGTGAGGACTCCGTCCCTCTCCTCAGTAAAAAGCATGGACGGATTGCGTCTGCCTCCACTTATAGAGGAAGTGCTGGACTCCACAGGTACGACTCACTCACACACACACACACACACACACACACACACACACACACACACACGCGCACACACGCACACACACACACATATACACACACACACACACGCACGGGCATTGAGTTGAGCAATAGCTGAAAGACAGACAGAGTGAGAAAGAGAGACGGAGATCAGAGTGGGAGAGAGAGGGTGGTTTCACTGAGGTCCTCTAACTGCTGGATGTTTACAGGATGTGATGGACTCCTCAAAGCAGGTGTGTGTGTGTGTGTGTGTGTGTGTGTGATGTTTTCTCGTGAAACAGTAGTAGAATGTGGCTGTTTTTTTCTGTCATCCATTTTGTGAACGATGAACTGCAACACTCAGACACACACACACACACACACACACACACACACATGCATGGTCAGAAGGATGGAATGTAGAAGAACAGTGATGTTATTGTGAGCCGAGAGTTGAGTCGGTGTACAGACGGGGAACTGTTCCGAGTGTTTCAGCTTTAGGGTTCTTTAGGTTCCTCGCGGAGACAGTGGTGTCTCAGGAACCCTCGGTACGGTTCTCATGTCCTGTAGAACCTGTGGTACTTGTACAGACAGCGTGTGGCGCGATGGTGTTAGAACCCGTCTGCTGTTCTCCACAGGTTGCTTTTCCACCTGTATAACACACTGTGTGACGCTACGCTAGGTCTCGTGTAGTCTGTAATAAACAAGTCCTGTGTGTGTGTGTGTGTGTGCTGGTCAGAGTGAAGCAGACGGTCAGTGAGACGTACTTTAATTGTTCATGCTGAGAAAAGATTTTATTGCACAGATACATCAATCAGCCATAACATTAAAACCAGCTGTCTAATACAGTGTAGCGCCCCCTGTGTCACCAAATCAGCACTGCTCCGTCCAAGCCCGGACTCCACTAGACCTCCTGAAGGTGTGTGTGGTATCTGGCACCGAGCTGTCAGTAGCAGATTATGTTCCTTCTTCGGATCGGATCAGATCGACATCTGGAGAATCTGGAGTCCGAACTCTTTGTCATGTTCCTCAAAGTGTTCCTGCGCAGTGTGTGCGTGCAGTGTGTGTGTGTGCAGTCTGCCTGATCCTGCTGAAACACACCACTGCCATCAGGGAACACCATCTCCTTGAAGAGGTGTAACTGTTGTGTAACAGTGTTTAGGGGGCGGGGGGTTGGGGGGGGGGGGCGTGTCAGAGCAACATCAACATGAATGAGCTCAAGGTTTCCCAGCAGAACATCACCCAGAGCGTCACATTGACTCCGCCCACTCGCCTTCTTCCCATAGTGCATCCTGGCACCATCTCTTCATCCCCATGGTGGAAAAGAAAATGTGCTCCATCAGATCAGGCCACCTCCTTCCATCGTCAGCAAGCGCACCCTTACCACACGCAACAACCTGCCGCGCACCGTGTGTGTCCCGTCTCTTGTCTGTCAGAACCAACGCTTACCCTGCCACCGGATCGGCCAGCCTTCGCTCCTCACAGTGACCCCTGACCCCCAGGACCCTGTCACCAGTTCACCGGTTATTCATCTTCCTTGAAGCACTTTGGTAGGTCCTGACGTCTGACATCCCATAAAACCTGCTATATTGGAGACGCTCTGACCCAGTCGTCTACACATCGTGATCAGGCGTGTGTCAAAGTCACTCAGATCCTCACACACACCCGTTTCTCTGCTCCATCAACGTGAACACCTGACTGTTTACTTGCTGCTTAATATATCACACCCGCTGATAGGTGGCGCTGTAACCAGGTAATCAGTGTAATTCTCTTCATTTGTCGTTGGGTTTAATGCTGTGTCTATTTTGTGTGTGTGTGTGTGTGTGTGTGTGTGTGTGTGTGTGTATATGCTGTGTATGAAGCTAGTTTAGAATCACATCAGGTGATTCAAAGCAGATGATCAGACACATGGTTGGATGAGGACAGGAGTCAGATATGGTGTTAAAATCTCCCAGATGTTGCTGCAGACGTCACATCTGTCCATCCGTCATTAAACTGTAATAAATATATAATAAATAAATACATAAATAAGGACATTATTATCATTAATATGCACTGGAAAATTCAAACTCTAGAACTGTGTGCTCTACATTTTGCATTCCAGAACCCTAGAACCCCTTAAACCCTGCAGTCTGCTTTAAACTCAGCCTTTTAGAACCTGAATTTAGAATCATTCTGAATAAAATTCGGTCATTTTGATCGGAAGAGAAACGGTTAATGTTCTTTTACTGTGTGCTGAATTAACACATGCAGCGATAATTTTCAGATTCGGGTGAGAATGTATGTGTGTGTGCGTGTCTGTGTGTGTGTGCGTGTCTGTGTGTGTGTGCGTGTGTGTGTGGTGGGGGTAGTGTCATAAGCGCTAAGTGCAGAAATGGTGATGGGAGTGTGTGGGTGCAAACAGGTACAATAACAAGATATGTGTGGGAGAGAGAGAGTGAAATAGTGAGACAAAGAGAGTGTGAGAGAGAGAGAGAGAGAGAGAGACAGAGAGAGGAAGAGTGAGACAAAAATGGTGAGACAGAGAGAGAGAGAGAGAGAGAGAGAGATGCACCGTGTTGCTGTGAGTATTAGATTTAGTTGAATAAGGTTAATGGTTAGTTAAGGTTTAGTTAAGATTCAGGATTAGTTAAGGGTTATTAGACAAGAGTTAGGGGGCGGGCCCACATTCCCACAGCGTTCCTGAGAGCATGCCCGATTTAAATTCCTTATGATTCTTGGTTGATGGACGCTGTGATGGCACATGGCTGCGGAACAATACGATGCACTCATGAATCATTTGTGATGAACTTTTAACTTCACCACAAATGCTGATGAACTCATGCTGAAGGTCACAAACTGGCTACGAACTTTCCTGATTTCCTTAGAGTACCGCAGAGTACCACCAGAGTACCCCTGAAAACCCCCAGAGTACCTTGAATTACCACAGAGTACCCCAGAAAACCTTCAGAGTACACTATACAGCCCCAGAACACCCTCAAGTGCCACAGAGTAAACCCAAGTAACCTCAGAGTACCCCAGAGTACCCAAATACCCTCAGAATACCCCCGAATACCCTCAGAATACCCCCGAATACCATTAAAATACTGTCAGAGTACGTCTTCCCAAAAAACATAATACCCATGAATGCACCACAAGTACCCTCGTATACCCCCAGAGAACCCCCGAAAACCCCCAAAGTACCCCGAATTAGCTCAGAGTTCCCCCCAAATTGACCAAAAGAACCCCAGAGTACGTTGAATAAACCCAGAGTACCACTAAATACCTCCAATGCACCCCAGAGTACCTTTGAATTTCCACAATACACCGAAATACCCCAAAATCCCTGAGTAACACCGAAATACCCAAGTACCTCTGAATACCAACGAAGTACCCCAAATACTCTCAAAGTAAGTAACAGAGAAACTTCAAATACCCTCAGGGTACACCAAATACCATTAAGCGTACTGTCAGAGTACCTCTTCCCAAAAAAACATAATGCCCATGAATACACCACAAGTACCCTCGTATACCCCCAGAGAACCCCCGAAAACCCCCAAAGTACCCCGAATTAGCTCAGAGTTCCCC
>JAQQZT010000002.1:29827779-29843615 GCA_030068275.1 Clarias platycephalus | reverse complement strand
ACACACACACACACACACACACACACACACACACACACACACACACACACACACACACACACACACACACACTCCCTCTGCTTTTCCGACATTATATTAGCTACATCTTAATTACAATTTCTTCTAATTAAACCTCATCATCATCTCTCTTTCTCTCTCCCAGGGGGGCGGGGACAGGAGGGCTGGGTCTCACTATCGAGGGGGCGTCTGAGGCAAAAATGTCGTGTAAAGACAACAAGGACGGGAGCTGCAGTGTGGAGTACGTCCCCTTCATCCCAGGCAACTACGACGTCAACATCACCTATGGAGGACGACCCATTCCAGGTGCGCGCACACACACCACACACACACACACACACACACACACACACACACACACACACAGATTTAAGCACTGACATAGGGGCGGAGTTGTTTAACTAAAACTGTCTGTGTCTCAGTTAAACACAGGGGCGGAGTTTATCTAAAATAGGAGTGTGTTTCAGTTACACAGGAGGTGGCCTCCATTACACAGGGGGCGGGGTTTATTAAAACTGGGCGTGTCTCAGTTATATGCTTAAGCACAGATAGAAAGCACATAGAATTAAGCACATGATCCTTCTGTGATATCAGCTCAAGTGTGGAACAGTTAAATCTAGCGCCACCGTCTGACAGTTTGTTGTAGCTATAACACGTCATTCTGATGTGACCCGACACTTCCCTGAGTACTAACTGGACTTCTCTCTGAATTCTCAATAATGTGTGTGTGTGTGTGTGTGTGTTGAGCAGGAAGTCCATTCCGAGTCCCGGTGAAAGACGTGGTGGACGTCAGTAAGGTGAAGTGCTTCGGCCCGGGACTGGGCGCTGGGGTCCGAGCCAACGTCCCCCAATCCTTCACTGTGGACTGCAGCAGAGCTGGAAATGCAGCGCTGGATGTACAGCTTTACGGCCCGACAGGTAACACACACACACACACACACACACAAAACACAAAAAAACACTTATCTATAAACCACACTTTACTGCCCCCTGCTGGAGTGTTGTGTGTTTTCGATTAGTTTTTGTCCCGTTAGTGTTGCTGTAGTTCCTTGCTGTTTCATCCTGTAGGGGGCAGCAGTGAGGCAGACGATCTTAATGTGTGTGTGTGTGTGTGTGTAACAGGTGCTACAGAACCAGTCAGTGTTCTCAGTAAAGGTGACGGCACTCACGCTGTGACCTACACACCTGCTCAGGAGGGACCGTACACAGTGGGGGTTAAATACGCCAACCAGGATGTCCCTCGCAGGTCAGTAGTGTAGAGTAGTGTGTGTGTGTGTGTGTGTGTGTATATACAGTATGTGTAATCTTATGTGTGTGTGTGTGTTACAGTCCCTTTAAGGTCCACTCCGGCCCGACTTATGATGCCAGTAAGGTCCGTGCGAGCGGCCCGGGACTCGACGCAGCGGGCGTGGCAGCGAGTATACCAGTGGAGTTCACCATCGATGCCCGCGATGCAGGGGAGGGGCTACTGACCGTGCAGATATTGGTGAGTGTGTGTGTGTTTAGCTGTGTAGTTGTGTATTGCACAGTATATATGTGTATCTCACTGTGACACTGTTGTAATGTGTGTGTGTGTGTGTGTGTGTGTGTGTGTGTGTGTGTGTGCAGGATCCTGAAGGAAAGCCGAAGAAGGCGAGTATTCAGGACAATAAGAACGGCACCTACACCGTCTCCTACGTGCCGGACACTAGCGGGCGCTACACCATCACCATTAAATACGGCGGAGACCACATCCCCGCCTCGCCTTACTCCATTCAGGCCACGCCCACTGGAGACGCCAGCAAGTGTGTTCTCTCAGGTACGCTGACATCACAACATTCCGCCTCTACAGTGACGCTAGCTCTCTTTCCACCAATCATAGCTCTGCATGAGCTCAGAGGGCGTGGCCACGATGGCCGTGATGCATGTGTGAGACCTTTAACGCCCTCTTCTGGAGGTTTACAAGGACTGACGTCATCTGTAATAAATTGACCTCCACAGTCTCTAGTTGGACTACAGAGGTTCTTATATGGATGAATGGAGAAATGTCATGTTTATTAATATGTATTAATTAATATTAATTTATTAGTAGGTTTTTATATTTATACTGTGAGACCCGAATGATAATTAATTAGTGTCACGCGTGTTCGTGTGTTTCAGTGTCTATCGGAGGACACGGAGTCGGTGAGTTTATTACAATTATTGACGTTTATTATCATCATAATATTAACATTTATTATTGTTCACTTGTTTAGTGTTTATTATTTACTGTTGTTTTTATTTACTCTGTGTTTGTTTACTGTAGCATATGGGTTGTTATGACTGTTCTTCATTGCTGCTGGTTGTTATTTGTGTGTTGTTTGTTGTTTACTGCTTGGTGTTTATTGTTTACTGGTGTTGTTTATTTTAGTTTGTGTTTATTTGTGTGTCTCGCCCAAGCAGCCAGTCTGGGGTCGAAGATTCAGATGAGTGAGGAGACGGTCCTGAGTGTAGACGCTAAGGCCGCTGGGAAAGGGAAGGTGACGTGTAAGGTTCTCACTCCGCACGGAGCCGAGGTTGACGTGGACGTGACGGAGAACCACGACGGAACCTTCGACATTTACTACACCGCACCCGAGCCGGGAAAATACGTCATCACCATCCGCTTCGGGGGACAAAACATTCCCAACAGCCCCTTCACCGTACAGGTGAGCATCAGCACAGCCCCGCCCACTTTTCATAAATAGTTTTTCTAAATTGTAGCTGCAGGTGAGCGTCCTCAGGAATGTCCCCGCTCTGTATAATGGACTGTAGTTAATCTTCACTGTTGTGTTTTTCCTCTTTAGGCTACTAAGGAACCCGTCATACCGCAGGACACTAAACAGCCCTTGTTTCGTCCCCTAAACCTGCTCATCCCCTTCAGTCCTCAGCAGGGGGCACTAACGGGTACGGGCAGAGCAGAGCATCACGCGTCACCTGTTCACCTGTTAGCATTTAGTACCTCCAGGAAAACCAGACGGAAAAAAAAAAATCAACGTCATCTCTGCGTGTGTGTGTGTGTGTTACAGGTGAGGTGCGCATGCCGTCAGGTAAATCTGCTCGTCCTCTGATCAAGGACAATAAAGACGGCACCATCACTGTGAAATACGTCCCTACAGAGAGAGGACTGCACGAGATGGACATCAAATACGACGGAAATCACATCCCAGGTATCCCGCGCTCCGGTCTCTCTCACACCGAGGACTAATTACTCAGACTCAGATTAACTCACACACATCCTCGTGACAGCCGGTGATGTGATGTTGGTGAACAGACGCCTCGTCTCCGGAAATGAATAAACAGGTGGGATTTTAAAATGGACCAGAACTGATATCTGACTCCTCCCACAGGAAGTCCCATGCAGTTCTACGTGGACGCCGCTGACAGCACCATGGTGACCGCGTACGGTCCCGGGCTGTGTCACGGCACGGTGAACAAACCCGCCACCTTTACCGTCGTCACCAAGAACGCGAAAGAAGGTAAATGACACGACTGAATCACTCAGCAAGATTCAATAGTATGATGACTCAGTATCATTTAGTGTGATTCGATGTGATTCACTATGACTGAATACGATTCTGTATGTTTAAGAGTGATTCGGTTTGATTCAAAATGACTCAATATGAGTCAGTATGAATCATTATGATTCATCACTCAATTTAGTGTTTCATTACGATTCCTTTTGATTCTGTATGATTCGATTAAACATGTTTGCAATTTCATTTAATATGATGTAGTATGACTCAATACGATCCAATAGGTACTAAGTGTCTGTATGTGTGTGTGTGTGTGTGTGTGTGTGTGTGTGTGTAGGTGGTCTGTCTCTGGCAGTAGAAGGACCGTCTAAAGCTCAGATCAGTTGTAAGGACAATAAGGACGGGACGTGCACTGTGTCCTACCTGCCCACCGCCCCGGGGGATTACAACATCATCGTCAAGTTTGATGGAAAGCACATTCCTGGGAGTCCTTTCACCGCGAAGATCACAGGTATAGATAGGGCTAGGGGGTAGGGGGTAGGGGGTAGGGTAGTTTTGGATGTGTGTATTAGGGCACATTAAAATGACATAATGCTTAATTTGGGGTAATAGGGGAGGAAATGGAGCGGTTTGATTGACTTAAAGGGCATTCTCATATGTGTGTGCAGGTGATGACTCTCTCAGGACGTCTCAGCTGAACGTGGGAACTGCAGCTGATGTTTCTCTGAAGATCAGTGAGACAGATTTGAGCTCGTTAACCGCCAGCATCAGAGCTCCATCAGGAGCCGAACAACCGTGTCTACTGAAACACCTCCCTAACAGACACATCGGTAAACACACACGCAAACATAGACGTAGATTAAAAAATACACAAAAACACGAACTCTGTGATTTATGACCTGATTGTGTGTGTGTGTGTGTGTGTGTGCGCTGCAGGTCTGTCCTTTACCCCTAAGGAGGTGGGTGAACATGAAGTGAGTGTGCGTAAGGGCGGAGCTCACGTTAATAACAGCCCCTTTAAGATCAGAGTGGGAGCGTCGGAGATCGGGGACGCCAGCCGGGTCAGAGCCTTCGGACCGGGACTCACCGACGCTCACACCTTCAGCGTCGCAGAGTTCTACGTGGACACCAGGAATGCAGGTGAGACAGGAGGGGAGTGAGACAGGTAGAGAGAGAGAGGGAGGGAGGGAGAGAGAAACAAGAAACCGGAGAGACCGAAAAGTAAAGGAAGGTAAATCTGATGTGTGTGTGTGTGTGTGTGTGTGTCTGTCTGTCAGGTTACGGAGGACTGGGTCTGTCCATCGAGGGCCCGAGTAAAGTGGACATTAAGTGTGAGGACGTCGAGGATGGGACGTGCAGAGTCACCTACTGTCCCACTGAGCCAGGAAATTACATCATCAACATCAAGTTCGCAGATAAACACATCCCAGGTCAGACTGCACTCCCGTCTCTATCTCTGTGGTGTTGAGGCAGACAGACAGGTGAACTGATCACATGGTGTTGTCCCCCTCCCCGTCTCCCCAACAGGAAGTCCATATACGGTGAAGGTGACAGGTGAGGGAAGGATGAAGGAGAGCATCACCAGGAGGAGACTCGCTCCGTCCATCGCCTCCATCGGCAGCCTGTGTGACCTCAACCTCAAGATCCCCGGTGAGGACGCAGTCCACACCACACACACTTGTCCTCGCTCTCCTCCCCTCGCTCACCCCTTCTCTCTCTTTCTCTCTCTCTCGTCGTTAGGAAACTGGTTTCAGATGGTCTCGGCTCAGGACCGTCTGACTCGGACGTTCACGCGCAGCAGTCACACGTACACGCGCACCGAGAGGACGGAGATCAGTAAGACGCGCGGAGGAGAGACGAAGCGCGAGGTTCACGTGGAAGAGAGCAGGCAGGTTGGCGGCGATCCGTTCAGAGACGTGTTCGGGTCTTTCCTCGGCCGCGAGAGCTTCAGCGGCTTTGGCTCTCTCACCGCTAAACCCGAAGGTAAAACAGTCGATCACGGAGCAGAACGATCCCCCTGGGTAGTGCACTTGGCAGCGAAGTGCCCTAGCCTCACTTGTGAGTGATGTGCCCTCGCTGTGTTGTGTTCCAGACGCAGCCCAGCCGATGACGGCGCAGGTCACGAGTCCCGGAGGAAAGATCCTGGACGCTGAGATCGTCGAGGGTGACAACAGTACGTACAGTGTACGCTTCGTTCCCACGGAGATGGGTTCTCACACGGTGAGCGTGAAATACGGCGGCCACCACGTCCCGGGGAGCCCCTTCCTGTTCACCGTGGGGCCTCTGGGAGAGGGCGGGGCTCATAAAGTCCGCGCCGGGGGAACTGGACTGCAGAGGGGCATCGCCGGAGTACCCAGTACGTCTGACACACACACACACACACAAACACAAACACACATACACATACATATTTTATAGAGCTTGTGCATCTTTATCGCATTGTCTTTTGGTTTCGCCAAGGCAGACATAACACCAGCAGAAAAGGTCATAGAAGGGCAATAAATCGTCTAGACGGAGCCGTATGTCACACAGCGTCGATGAGTGAAACTGTAGACTGAAGACTAAAACTAAATCTGGAATAATGAGGGATTAATCAGCAGCTCGTTATCTGTCAGGAGTTAATGGATGCAGGGTAGCAGATGTTAAGACTTTAATGAAAATTAACCAAACAAAACCAGAGACAGAAACTAGGACAAGAAGAAAAAAAAACGACTAATATGTAGACTAGCAGGGCGCCCTCTAGAGGTTATCTCTGACATTCACCTCAGTAGTTGGAGTCAGAAAGTCTACTGATACAGAGATACAGAGAGACGCTGTGTGTTCGCACGTCTCCTGTTTGAAGGCGGCTCTTTTACATTGCAACACACACACACACACACACCTCTATACGCACAGCTCTGTAACCCTGTGAAGTTAAGAACTCATCCTGATCGTGGTCGTCCCTCGTGTCCTCTGCAGCGGAGTTCAGTATCTGGACGCGGGAGGCGGGAGCCGGCGGTCTGTCCATCGCCGTGGAGGGGCCGAGTAAAGCGCAGATCAACTTCGAGGACAGGAAGGACGGCTCCTGTGGAGTTTCATACATCGTACAGGAACCAGGTACAGAACTCTCAGATCAGTGTGTGTCACCAGAGTGTGTGTAGTCAGTGTGTAATCAGTGTGTGTGTGTGTGTGTGTAGGTGATTATGAAGTCTCCATTAAGTTTAATAACGAGCACATCCCGGACAGTCCCTTCACCGTCCCCATCGCCACGCTCTCAGACGAGGCCCGGCGTCTCACACTCTCCAGCCTGCAGGTACGACGTTATTCACTCCGTCGATCTAATTAATAATGATTTGATTGACAGGTCACTCCTGATGACCGCAGTGTGTGATATGAGTCTGTCACACTGCAGATTAAACGGTCTGCTGATTTCTCGAGTCGGATCCGCTGTACGGAGTGACCTTGGAGTGCAGACACACCCCGAGTCTGTGTGTGTGTGTGTGTGTGTGTGTGTGTGTGTGTGTGTGGGTCCTGTAAGGGGATTAAGTGTACTCATATCTGCTCTGGGTATTTTTATTAATGATATTTATATACCAACAGAAAGACACACACACACACACACACACACACAAAGCGAGGTTTATCTTCTGCCTACATACGCAGCACCTTAAAAATACTGTGTTATTTACAGACAATGAGATTAAACCTTAAAATAAGGAGTTATGTCTGTTTTTTCATTATTTACTTCCTGTTTATTTATTTGTAATAAAGTTTTAAATTAAACGTTCTAGTTTAAAGTTCTAGTATTTCACTATATATATATATATATATATATATATATATATATACGTTGCTTCTTATTTCATAATTCAGTTTTATGGCCCGATCCACTTAGCCCCGCCCCTTTTTCATATTTAAATCAGAACGCGCGCACGTTTACCCGACGGATCGCGCGTTAGATCAGAGAACTCCGAACGTTCTGACTGTTTGTTGTCACGGTGACAAAGGCTACGGTGATGTTAATGATGTTGTCATGGTTACGTTACACGCTAACGCAGGATCAGTGGCACAGATTCAGGGCGGGAAGGTAACACCCAGTTTTTCAGTTTTTAACATATTAATAATTAATGTGCAGCCAGTCAGCAACAAGTACATGTTTAATAGGTTTAGTGAGTGACGTGTGTGTATGTGTGTGTGTGACAGGAGAAGGATCTGCGCGTGAATCACGAGGCTTCGTTCGCGGTGCAGCGTAACGGCGTGCGGGGCGTGATCGACGCCAAGGTGCACAGTCCCTCGGGGGTGGTGGTGGAGTGTTACGTCACCGACGTGGACGCTGGTGAGTCTCACACACACACACACACACACACATGAACACTGATTAACATCAGCCAACCAATCAGGGCGAGGGCTTGGCTGTCAGTCAGGTGATCTGTTAACTAAGAAAGCCCCGCCTCCTCATTAGCATTTACTGCTTTAATCCGTCTTCATTTTATTTGTTTAATTTATAATCTTTTCCGTACGCCACACGCCTCAAATCCTCTGACGCCTCAAATCCTCCCTGAACTTTTACGTTCCAGATAAATCCACCATCCGCTTCATCCCGCGTGAGAACGGCGTGCACTCCATCGACGTGAAGTTTAACGGCAGCCATATTCCCGGCAGCCCCTTCAACGTGCGAGTGGGAGACACGGGACACGCCGGAGATCCCGGTCTGGTGTCGGCGTACGGAGCGGGACTGCAGGCCGGCCTCACAGGTACGGAACACACCTCACGCTAACTCGGCTAGCTAGCGCACTAAACACACCTCGTGAATTTGGGGTTGTTCTCTGACGAGCAACGATCACAAGAAGACATTAGTGGAGATTTTACTGGTCTTCCGCAGTGGGAACCTGCTGGACTGTAATGGTTTTGTTCTGTGCCTCGTTTACGAAGCTCCTCCCCTTCGTTATCTAACGACCTCGGCTTCTCTCAGGTGTTCCTGCGGATTTCGTGGTGAACACCAGTAACGCCGGATCTGGCGCTCTGTCGGTCATCATCGACGGCCCGTCCAAGGTGAAGATGGACTGCTCCGAGTGTGTGGACGGCTACAAGATCACATACACACCCATGGCACCTGGGAACTACCTGATCTCCATCAAGTACGGCGGGCCACAGCACATCGTGGGCAGTCCCTTTAAAGCCAGAGTCACAGGTACACACACACACACACACACACACACACACACACACATGAGAAATCCTTCTCACAAAATAAGAGGAGTGAGAGGAACAAATACAGTGAAAGAGAGAAAGAGAGAAAGAATGAAAGAGAGAGAAAGAGATAAAGTGTGAAGAATTTTAGTTTTAATGTGGAAAGTATGGTAAGAAAGTGTGTGTGTGTGTGTGTGTGTGTGTGTTTTGCAGGCAATCGTCTGTCAGGAGGACACAGTCTTCACGAGACGTCCTCGGTGCTGGTCGAGTCGATGAGTCAGAGCTCGAAGGCGTCGGCGTTCAGCTCCAAACCCAGCGTGTCCCTGCCCTCCGACGCCAGCAGGGTGGTGTGTCAGGGGGCGGGGCTATGCAGAGCCTTCATCAACACACAGAACATGTTCACGGTCGACTGCAGCAAAGCAGGTAACACACACACACACACACACACACACACCCCCCCCCAAAAAACACAGCAGTGTGTGTGTGACTGATTTATATTTATGTTTATAATGTGTAATTTTACACTTCTGTAACTCGCTCTGGATAAAACAGCGAAATTCATAAATGTAAATATTATATATACTGCTGCTGTGTGCCATTACTTTTTCACATGGTTCTACTTTTAGTTCTAAGATTAGAAGATTTGACTCCTCGTAGGGCGGAGTTTCAGTAGATAGGCGGGGTTTTAGTGATAAAGTTGATTAAAGGGGTTGGGCTTCTGAGCTTCAGATTAGAAATGTATCGTCAGAGTTGGTTTTGGGGGCGGAGCTTCAGAATTATAATTAGATGGAAATCTTATAAATAAAACTGAGGCGTGATGCTTGTTCTTCTTCTTCTTCTTATTATTATTGTTGTTACATTTACAAACCGTGTGTGTGTGTGTGTGTGCAGGCACGAACATGCTGATGGTGGGGGTCCACGGGCCGAGGACGCCGTGCGAGGACGTCTACGTGAAGCACCTCGGAAACAAACTGTACAACGTGACGTACACGGTGAAGGAGAAGGGCAACTACATCGTCATCGTGAAGTGGGGCGACGAGTCCGTGCCGGGAAGCCCCTTCCACATCACCGTGCCCTAAATGCAGTGCACTAGATTATATTGCCCTAGACCATAGTGCCCTAGATCCTAAATACCCCGCTCCCTCCCCCACCGCGCTATTTATAAGTGTACGATATTAAAGAAAAGAAAGAAAGAAAAAAATAAACAAAACATGCTGAATGCCTTTACTTGTGCTTGCTGAAATCTGGGCTGTGTTCCAATCCTGCCTGTAGCATCCTGTAGTGTCCCTCCGTCTCTAGTGGCCCTCCTCCTGTAACGCCCCCTCGTCCACTTCCCCTCGGTCGCTCCTGTCTTTAGTGTCGACTCGAGAGCACGCGCATCTCCATCATGCCATTATTTATAAACAGCAGACAAAACTGTCAAACAAGTACACGTCCAGAATCACATCATCGGGAGTGCACTTACGTAGTGCACTGCTTCAAAGAGTGCTGAGAAATCCCACAATGCACTGCAGCAGCTTCGTGTTCAGTAGGAAGCGTCATTAAGCCGCGACACTGTTTTAACAACATTCCTTAACTGCAGCAGTTTAACTTCCACAGTGCAGTCCGGTCCAGATTACCCATGATGCACTTTCGAGGCATGGAGTTGATCGTTTTTCTGCAACAACTCGTCCCTGAGTGGTTTCTTCCTCTTATTTACTTTAGTGTAAAAAGAGCAGACGAAGCGCCCCCTGGTGTTCGTCTCGAGCTCCTCTGTGTGCTGAAGTTCACACTTACAGCTTCACCTCTGACTGTTACACAGCGCTCACACTGGAGACTCCTTACACTCATGTCTCACACACACACACACACAGACCTCCAGAACCTTCAGAACACATCACATTTCCCTGTGAACGATCCGTTACTATGGAAACGATAACGAGCGCATTAATATCACCCTGCACTACAGTTAGAGGCGCTGTTAGAGAGAATTAATCAGCACCTCCTGAAAAAGTAAACCTTCACTCCTGCGGTGCATTGTGGGTAAATTCTGCTCTACACTGACCCGACCCCTGTATGTGTGTGTGCCTGTAACAGCACCGCAGTGATTCATTCACAGTCAGTGTTTAGGGGAAGTGCATGACTGCAGGATTGGAACACAAACACTCCTGGATCAGCTCCTTCCTAAAGATCCATCAGATCAAATTATTTTCTTATAAGTGTGTGTGTGTAAAAGAATATGACGCTTTAAACAGATCAACTGCGTGTGTGTGTTTTGTATGGCTTTATTAGTGTTTTTATTATTAACCAAACAGTTACTGATTTAATAAAGATCAGAGTTCGTGAATTTGCACTAAAATGAGTTTTTATTCTTTTCCTTGAACAAAAACCTCTGGATGAAATCGTTGTTAGCAGAGACACAGCGTCACCCTGTGGTGAACAGCAGAGTTACAGCAGTTTAACTCGGGAATAATTTTAACCACATGCAGATAGTTTTATAGTTACTTAAATATATATATTTATTTATTTGTTCTCAGCCAAAACACAATTTTTTTGGTATATAAATACAGAATGTGTGTGGCCAAGGAGATACTTCTGAAGTTTACGCAACATGGAAGAGACCAATCTGACTTTACTAAAAATGTCAAGTTGCTAACTCCAGCCGTTCTGGAGAGATGATTGTGTCCCAAAAATAGTATAACACTGAAATTTCTGTCTCTTCAAACAATAATCATTTAAATGCAAATTATTCATATTTCTTTGAGTATTGATACTAGAGTTTCTGTAAGCTTCTAGAAGCACATGACCTGTAAAAAAAAAAATGTTGCTTAAATTAAAAGCATTCCATACAAGGATTTTTCCCAAAAAACAATCGGTCAAAATTGTGGTGCAGTATTTTAAAATACTGCACTTTTTCAAAAAAAACAAACAAAAAAAAAAAACCATAGGTTTCACGTCACGCGGTTTGGAGGAAACACGTGACAGTCCTCGGCCCTCCTGTCTGAATGGTAGTAAGTAGCCTTAATGTGGGAGCCAAGTGACAGGAAGGAATTGGACATGATTAAATTAGGGAGAAAATCGGGATTAAAACAAAAACAACGCTCATATTTACAACAGAAAACATCCGTCTAAAGAAGGCCGGGGCTGAATGACACCTTACACACAGTTCAGCTGATAAAATGTTCAATAAAATTCTTGTCAGACAAGGAATAAACACAAATAGCACAAATCTTTTCTTTATAGTTTATTTTTTGCAAAAACAGAACGTTTTATGCGGTGAGCACGCAGGCTCCGCCCACTCCTTTGATCTTTTCCTCTGCCCGCCGGCTGAAGAATTTGGCCTTGACGATGACGGGCTGTTTGGGGAGTTTACCCTTACCCAGCACCTTGAAGTACCCCTGAAACACACACACACATTAATAAATACAAGCGTCATTGCACCCGTGTTTCATTCAACATGACAAAATACACAAGCACACAGCAGTGTGACTGGCAAAAAAACAAAACAAAAAAACAAAAAACACATTTGTTTATAAAAATAACTTGCACAAATAACCATTTACTCACTAATCTGATTTAGGCTCAAACCCCTTTTCTCTCTCTTACACTTTCCCTGAACAGCTTAGCGGTACAGCGCATGTTTGTGTTGTATTAAGGTCTGTGTGCAGGCTAAAGAGGTCTAATCCTTTATCGTCACTGATTTGAGATTCTGTACAACAGTAAATGACATCAGTACTGAAAGTTGACCCTGAGGTCAAAACGAGAGGATTAAAATAATATAAAATACCCAATATGACAACACAGCTCTCTCAGCACTACACAGCCTGACGAGCTCTACTCTGATTGGCCAGAAGTTTTTCTAGAGGGTCCTTCCTTTTAAACTCTAAGTGTGCCCTCTTGTGGTGTACGAGTTTATAAATATGTGCAGGAATTCTTAAAACAATCAGTATTCATTCATTAATATCTCCGACACTCAACACACAACTAACACTTTACACTCAAAGTTCTGTGTGTTAAAGATGAGCATGCGGTGTCTGACTGTGAGGAAGCCACAGAGCTCCAGAGACTGACACACAGTTTACCAAATCATGACTGGAGTAATCAATTCAATTTTATGTTGAATAGCGCTTTTAACAATTGTCATTGTCACAAAGCAGCTTTACACAATCAAATTATTGAATTATTATTAATCAAGAGTGTTCAGAGAGCGAGCGGACAAAGTTGTGATTACGCCCGTTTTTAAACATTAAGTAAAGATTTAATTACTCATAAAACATTAACAATTAAAAGTTAATTAACTGATGTTTGTCTTGCAAAATATTTCTGTAGCTCATATATGTAATAACTTACATGGCCACATCACTGACTACTGTACGGATCGTGTCGCTACAGCTGTTTATATAAAACTCAATTGGGGAAAACGTCTGCTCTCGCGTTTAATGGTGTGTGTGTTGAGCCAGTGTACATCCTATAGCGCTACTGAACTATAAATCTCTGCACTTTTTGCCTCCAGACACACACACCAACCATCCTGGTTCAGGTCCAAGCCTCAATAGTTTCCCCGAAATCAGTGTGAATGTGAGGTCAGAGTTTTAGATCAGACAGGCGATCGCGTGCACTAATGAACAGAGCAGTGTGTGTGTGTGTGTGTGTGTGTAACGACACCATACAGAACACACTGTACACTAGGGACAGGAACCACCAGTCGCCTTCCGATACGATATTACTGTGATACCTCTGTGCTGATTTGATTATAACAGCGATTCTATGAGCATCTAGCTCTATTTTATAAAAGATACAGATTCAATATTACACTTCCTGATTGTTCATTTCAAACCTTAAAAAAAAAAAATAATGATGAAGCTGAACGAGTAATTAAAAGTAGTGCGTTCCCCTTCTAATGGTCTCACTTAAACTATTGTAAAAAATTTAACTGTAAAGAAAGTGATATTTTACCACCACAAACATATCCAAAGTCTCAAAACTCAGCGTGAAAGTAAACAGGTTGAGTCGCTGCGAACATGCGGGGCTTTAAATGCACGTGACTTTAGACTAATAAATGTTGAGACTGGTGCAAGTGTATGTATTGAGGGAGTTTTAGACTAAGTCACTCAGAGTTTGGAAAGAAAAAAAAAGGCAGATCAGAGGTTTTTAACACCGCATGATTTTTGATAATATAACACCATAAAGTGAATCTGTTGGAATGGTTTATTTGAGGCTGATGGTTTGATCACCCGTCACGAGACAGTCAAACCAAAAACCAGCCGATTCTGGTCACTCCCAGTACACCAGGAGGATTAAAAGCCACAGGTTCACAGACGATCGACCGCTTCATCTCTAGTTTAAAAACATTCTTAAGTGTGACCGTCATCCTGTGGCTTTTAATCCTGCGGGTGTACAACAGGACACACAGAGAAGTGTGTGAATGTCACGTGTACACCTTGGTACCTGTACAAGACATCCTAAACATTACACATGTGTGTGTGGTTAGAGGAGGACAGACTGCACCTTTAACACACACTTACTTGAATCCCCCAGTAACGTCCTCCACTGAGCCGTCACACTAATTCTCTCCCCTCTTACACACACACACACTAGTGTGAGGCGAGCAGAGTGTACTTACAGCACGAACAACATCGATGATGGGGGCGGGGCCCTCAGGTTTCTGGGCATGGTTCAGTCGGGTCTGCTCGCTGACCAGCGTCCACAGCTTGTCCAGGTTGATGGTGGGGCAGAAGATGGCGTTTCTCTTCAGGTGGTAGTGCCTCATACCCACCTTTCCAAAGTAACCCGGGTGGCTGAAACACACAAAGTGTTAAAATGCGCGCGCACACACACTCACTCAGGGTTATATTATCTCCCCCTGGCACTGTAACACAAGACACTTAGAGCTCACTCACTATTTATCGAAGTTGATGCGATGGTGGTGCATGCCACCGGCATTACCCCGACCTCCGGGATGTTTCCTGTGCTTACCTACACACACACACACACACACACACAAACGATCATGAATAAAATGAATAAACATCACAAAAGCCAGTTATAGAGAGTTAATAATGATTAAACACTCACCCACACGGCCATGCCCATGGCTCACGTGACCTCGGAGCTTCCTGGTCTTTGAGTTCCTAGTAGGCTGAAAGAAAAAGAAAAATATGCGTTAATATCCAGCACGCGCTGCCGCCGTGACGTCACCAACCTGCGACCGAGAACTCCGTACTTAAAGCTCGCGCAAACGGTTGAAGTGCACTAAACATACAGCCTGGTCTGTGTGTAAAGTCTGATCTAATGCAAAAGTAACTGCACCCCGACTCAGAGCTCTCACACTAAAGCACAAACACAGACAATTATCAGCTCTAAACTCAACTCTCTCTCTCCGGAGCCCGGGTTTAAACACCGAGCCTAACACCGTGTGTAAACCCGAGTCTAACCGCCGCAGACTAGCAATGAGCGGTGTAACCCGGGTGAGTTTATTAGTTGCTCTGTAAATTATAACGAGTTTATTAATCTCTCTCAGGCAGCCGCTCCGCGCCTCACCGCCGGCTCCGAGTCATGGCCAAAGTACCCGAAAATTATGTGTAAAATCTGACAAATATCACCCGCTTACAAACACACACTACATAAACATCACTATCTCACAGGTTTCTGCGCGGTTTGTGGTGATTAAACAGCGGATTGAAATAGATTTTCTTCAGAGAGCCGCGGTAAGGAGATCAGGACAGGACCTACCATTTTGGAGGCGAACGGAAAGAGGAAGGAGAACCGGAACTCTCGCGAGTTAATACGAGACTTCAGGATGTATCTGCCACGCGGTCACAGCGCCACCTGCTGCAGGGGAGGAGGAATCAGGCGTTTATATGCCTCATATTCATTAGAAAAAAAGACAATATCATCGAAAAGTTTATCTATTTCAGTAATTCGATTCAAATATTATATTCATATATTATAATTATTCATATTACATTAGTTGAAATGAATTAATAATATAATAAAAATATATAGAGAAATAGAGAGTGAGAGGGAGAAAGAGGAGGACTTTGTTTTTTATGCAAATCCCAGGAGTGTACATTAGGTTTTTTGTTTCCATCTGAAAACTGGTCTGTCTTGTACGATATTAATTTTCTTTACAGCCATGCATATATTCTCCTGTAATGTTATTTATTTATTAATTTTTAAGTTATATATGGAAATACT
>JAQQZT010000002.1:29807415-29811837 GCA_030068275.1 Clarias platycephalus | reverse complement strand
CACACACACACACACACACACACACACACACACACACACACACACACACACACACACACACACACACACATATACAGAAATGAACAATAGGGCTTTAATGAGGAGCCTGTCATATTAAAGCAGATGGACGGTAAGTGAGGAATAAAACACAAACAGGTGAAAGAGAAATTAAATCCTCTTGTTATGCAGTTAAAGAAAAATAATCAGCGCTGAGGAGGAGTGATGAAGTTACTGAGTCACCACAGTGTTGATTATTTCTCTCTAACACCGCGGCCCCAAGGCTTTTATTTCTCTTTCAGAAACTCATCAATGATTACATTCTCTGGTTATTAATAAGCAAGACATGAAACTTTGTAATGTGGTGGAACTTCAGGAAACATCAGAGGAACGTTCTGAGGTTCTGAGGTTCTGAGGATATGAGACTCTGAGACTAGAGTCCCTGTGAGAACCCTGGAACTGAGTGGAAGCTGGGAAGCTGTCTCTTAGGCAGAGTAGGCTTTCTCTCCACCTGTCAGCCTCATTAAACTGTGTGTGTGTGTGTGTGTGTGTGTGTGCAGAACTCTCAGAATGAAGGTTTACTTCATTCCCTCCTCTGTAAAGCTCCGATCTTCATCCACGCATTCACAAAAACGTCACACAGAAAAACTGCGTAATGACATCGTCATCCTCAAAACCTGCGCTCCCTGGGCCCCTCCCCCAGCCTGTGACTGGACAACATGGGATAATTAACTAGGCCACGCCCCCACCTGTGGTGTATAAGTGTGTGTGAAGCGGCGCTGCGATCACGAGCTCAACACGACGACTTTGCGTTTCACATCGCTGTGTCTTTATTTTCACGCAGAGCAACTCGAGACTTTACAGGTAAGGACAGTGTGTGTGTGTTTGTGTGTGTGTGTGTGAGCGAGAGAGATAGATAAAGAGAGAGAGAGAAATAAATACATAGAAAGATAGAATTTTTTTTAATCATTATTGTTATTATTATTATTATTATTGTTGTTGTTGTTGTTGTTATTATTGTTATTATTATTATTATTATAGGTATTAAATCTTTGCTTTCATTATCTTTTCACATCTCTTTATTATTCTTTTTGTCAGTTTTGTAGGATTTAAAGGTTTTACATTTATTTTATTTTAGTTATTATATAATAATTTATCAGTAGTGTAAATAAAAAATAATATAATAATAAAAAATATATACAAAATGGAATAAAAAATAATCAACTACTATTGAATTTATTATTATTATTAATTTAATCTTAATTTTTTTTTCTTTAATCACTTTATCATTGTTTTTTGTCAGTTTTGCAGGATTTACATTTTTTGTTACATTTCTTTTAATTTAGTTAATATAATTAATTTTTTAAATATAAAAAATTTATTATTATTATTATTATTATTATTATTATTATTTTCCCATGTGGTATTATTTGTGTAAATATTTTTTGCCTTATTTTATCTTTTAAGATATATAATTACAATTTGAAACTAAAAATTTTATTTTAAATTAATGGATGTAAAATGTTATAATTTTGTGTTCTGATGATTTTTACGCGTTGATCAGCAGTTAAAAGTCCAAGTGGATTTCACAAACTGTGTTTGAAATGAGCATTCTGCTGAAATTTACATTATATACAATTTACATATTACACTTACATGTATATTATATTAAATTCATATAATATACATTTACATAACAATTTTGTTCACATAAGTTTTTTTTAATGTGAACTAAAATCCAACTTGTATTCGATTCACATCGCAAAACTTAGAATAAAATTAAAATAAAGAAACTCCAGTGTCAATACGTGTGTGTGTGTGTGTGTGTGTGTGTGTGTGTGTGTGTGTGTGATTAACCTGTTCTTACAGGAGCGCATGTTCATGATGAAGATCTCTGCCGTCCTCGTCGTCTCCGTCCTCACCGCTTGTCACCTGTACAGCTCACACGCAGCACCGCTCAGGTCAGTCACACACACACACTGTACACACACAAAACATGCAGTTACTCTGATGTATTTGCTCATGCGTGTGTGTGTGTGTGTGTGTGTGTGTGTGTGTACAGACCTTTATTAGACTCTCTATCAGACCGTGTGGCTCTAAGTGATTATGAAGCTCGCAGGTTACTGAACGCCGTGGTCAGAGAGTTCGTGCAGATGACGCTGGAGGAGTCGGATCAGACGGCCGACAGCAACAGGTATTTATTTATTTTAATAAAAATATATATTTTATACACAGTACTATGGAAATAATCTAATCATTATAATAATTATGTGTTCATACGTGTGAGTTGCGTGATGTGAAGGTGTGTATCTGGGTTTAGTTCAAGTGCGAGGCCTCGGGTACAAGCAGCAAGGTGTGTGTGTGAGGTGTGTTAGGTATAAAAGGGGGAACTCGCTCTGGGGATTAGTGAGACACAGGTATGTGACTGAAACAGAACCTTAAACCACACACTTTAGACCGAACTCAGATTTAATATTTAATAAGTACACCCCCCCGGACCTGCTGCATGGAACGGTTTCAACTTCTCCAGCCTGAGGAATGAACAGAACCCTATGCTTGCTTCGAGAATGTCAGAGAACCTGAATGCATGAAAACCTTTAACAATGAGTGTGTAGGTGTGAAGGAATGGCTGCATGACGCCTGGGGAGCTGACGCTGGTGGAGCATGATCTACACACACACAACCGACGTCAGAACTTTCTTTATTCCATCAGGGGTCAAACTCTAAACCAATTCTAAACTGCACAAACATCTCACCATCTCCACAGTGCACGTGTTCTTCTCTGGTTAGAGCTTAAGCAAGGCTGTGGAACGCTGAGATACAGTACACATCTCACACAGCTTCTGAGGTTCAGAGATTTACAGGTAACTCAAGAGTGACATCTGTGATATCTCACGGAGCTCCGAAAGGAGCATTAGAGGAGCGTGAGAGGAATCTAAACGAAGATCAGCTGTGACGGTCAGTTTATGGATGTAAATAAAATCATTTAGATTAGATATGTTTTTGTCCATGGTGATGTTTCTCAGTCTGATCTCTGACTCTAACTCGGACTTTAACTCACACTGCTCCATCCAATTAGCTTTCTGGTTTTACTGTCAAAGCCACACCATCACTTCAATAATCAGACTACATCAGAAAGAGGAAATTAATCCACTGAACAGATTTGTGTGAGATTAGACAAACCAATGGATCCAATAGAGAATGTTTAGGAAATGTGATCCACTGGACAGTTTTTGTTCACGCGTAGATCAGACAGCTGAATCGAAATGACTGAGTCAGGCCGCAGTCAATGAGGGAGTTTATGACAATCATATACTTCTGTGTGTGTCTGCGTGTGTGTTGCACATCATCATCTCTAACACTTTCAGGCCATTAAGAATGCTCCATGTTGAGTTTATTTCGTATGCCCTTCTAGGGCGGGGTTTGATCTCTGATGGAATAAGATCAGTTTAAAACTGTGACCTTTAGGACCCAGGGGAGAAGCATGTATTCTGAGAGGATGCAGAGGTGCATGTATTTGCAGTGTGTGTGTGTGTGTGTGGGTGTGTATATACGCATGACCCTATGAGCCGGTTTCTGTGCATGTGTGTCTCCTGACAGCGAGGGCAGAGTGCTGTCCAAACGCTGCTCCAGCCTCAGCACCTGCGTCCTCGGAAAGCTTTCGCAAGAGCTGCACAAATTACAGACGTTCCCGCGGACTGATGTTGGCGCGGGCACGCCTGGCAAGAAACGCAGCGTTGACTACGAGGAAACGCTCGAAATGGCCTAACACCCTCCTGCTCCCGCCTTTACCCCTCCCTCCTTCTGTTCGTTACCTCGCTGATTCCTGTTGCATGTGGATTTCCTGCCTGATTGACTGATCTCACACACACTAACACACGAATACAGACACACACAATGTAATTTTTGTCCATGAACGAGTAACCATTTCGCAGAGAATGTGCCAAACAGATATTTTAAGGCTCCGCCCCGAACGCTACGATGCTGCGCTAGTCTTCAGCGTCTGATTCCTGGGATGGTTTACGCATTGTGTGTGTGTAGCTAACAACCAATCAGAAAGATGGGGAGGGACTACCTGCCCATGTGACATCACAAGATGGAGAGCATGAACACTCACTCATGATTGGCTCGCGTGTCTCTGAGACAGAAAATAATAAAAGGATTGTCTTGGTTAGCATAAATATAAAAAAAATGCTAATAACTAGCATAAAGCTTAAGTTATTAATTAAACACTTTATGCTAATAAACAAAAAACAAAGACGAGAGAAACTATTCCTGCGTGAAGGTCAAATGATCCTCTGTATTGCTAATTCGCTAATGATCTGACTAGCCCTGTGTAAAGACTATTCATGTTCCGTCGTTTTCTTTTGTGGCCTCCTCTTTTTGTTTTGTGTCAAACGCAGATTTATCGATGACTTTACATTG
>JAQQZT010000002.1:29799915-29802415 GCA_030068275.1 Clarias platycephalus | reverse complement strand
GTATAATTTGTTAGGGCTGTTTTTCACTTCGGGTTTGTTCCCATTCCAGCAGCATTTAGCATTGAAGGGAGCAGCCTTAATAGTGAACATCTGGGAGTGATTGCGGTGTGTGTGTGTGTGTGTGTGTGTGTGAGAGAGAGAGAGAGAAAGACAGACACAGAGACTGTGAATCAGACGTTTTTGTTAGAGGATGGTTCTTTTTTATGTGAAAAGTAAAAAGTGTGGAATAAAAATTATTTAAAAATCTTTCTTTCTCTCTTCCTGATGTCATCAGGGAACAGAAGTGTGTTTGTAGGTTTGTTTCCGTGTGTTTATGTTTTAGTTTCCCGGGAATCAGCACCTGGACGCTGTGGAGTGAAAAAACGAGACACTGAAAGTCCAGAAATAACTTTCTCCTAGACACTGCACTCGCTCCCCTCACTCCCTACTTCTAGGGAATAAAGTAAACATGGTGTGTCCGGGTGAGAACTCGGGTTACGTGCTGCTGCTGCTGCGGCGGCGTCTGGCGGCTCGGCCGTGTTTTTTCTCCGTCCACATCTGGTTTCCACTGCTCCGGCTCCTCATGTGGTTTCAGCTGTTTTTCTGTCAGACTTTAAATCCCTCCACGTTCCCCCGTCGCAGCGTCGGCACATTTGCCCGGAGGTCTACAGTTACGCAGCGCCGTAGTCGTCCCATGTGAAATTACACGCCTGACCACAACGCCGTGAAAAAGTGCAGCGCAGACTCGAGACACAAATAGAGCAGTTCCAGTCTGAGGCTGGCCCCGAGCCCAGCCGAGCTCCGGCGGAGACGCTTATAGTCGTTATAGACTCACTGCAGCTCTCACACACTCACACACACACACACACACACTTCACCCTGTGAGGAACGACAGACGCAGACTATCAGACAAGAGGAGCAAACACACTCAGATAAAACACACACACACAGCAGTGAGGATGAAACCCCGCAGGACTTCAGCAGGACTTTCAGTAAGTGTTTTACTTTTCATTCATTCAGTTTTAAACTTCCGTAGTTTTCGTAACAGTCGAAGTGTGCGTGTGTAGGTTCTCAGGTCCAGCATACACGATTGCACCAAGCTGAAGTGTGTTAATTGTGTTCAGAGCCTCAGTGAGTGAAGCAGTGAGATGATGTGAATCGTGGAGGATTTACACTCTGGTGTTAAAGTGTGAAACCTTCCCGCTGTAGACCCGCTGAGAATTGAATTTAGCTGGAAGCTGATGATGTCATAACCAGCTGACCTCAGTTCAGTCCACACTGACCCTGACCTGACACCTGAGATGTTTACACCACTGAGATCTGGATGCTGATTGGTCAGTAGGTGTTGATTAATTCTCTGTAACAGCAGCTAGTTCAGGTTTATATTTGCTCGTTCGAGTTGGTTCACAAAAAAGTGTCGATGTGGTGTGTGTGTGTGTGTAACCTGAGTGTAAGGAGTCTCCAGTGTCAGTGGTGTAAAGCTGTAACTGTGATCTTCAGCACAGAGGAGTTTGCGCTGCTTTGCGGTTTCTCAGTCACATGATTTTTCTTTTATTAACGTGTAGAAAGAGGAAAAACTGTGATGATGAAATGTTGGATGTTCTCATGTTCTTAATTACACATTGCTGTCTCTCAGTATCAGATAAACTCTTTGATCAGGAGATCAGCTTCTTTTCCGTTCAGACACGTGACTGACACACATGTCCGCCAAGGGCTAAAATTCCCTGCCAGTACGAACCCTTCCACGCTCGTGTTGACCTGATTATTGAGGGAACACACCCGGGTCTCAGGTAGCTGCTCCTGCATTAGTGGCCTCACTGCACCTCCGCCGGGGTTGTCGAGAGCTCCACGCCCGGGGTCGCTGGATGTCGTCGCGGTCTCCGGGCCTCGTTCCCACCTGCTCCAGACCACGCTGAGTGCTGATCACCTGCTCATCTCGATGATGTAATGACGCTCTGTACACCTGCACATGCGCCTGTGAACTGAACTGAGGTCAGCTGGTTATGACATCATCAGCTCCCGGTGTGAAACCTGATATAGACGAGGCCTAAAACAGTCCAGTGTGATGTGACGAGACTCACATGACTCAAAATGCAGCGCTTTCTTTCTTCTCACCCTTTTTTATGATATTTTCTCTTTTGTGATATTTATTCATGTCCATTTCTATCGCTTTTCGTTCTTCTGCTTAACTCTTTCTTTTTCTTTCTTTTTCACCCTTTCACCCTTATTCGTTCTCTCTTTCTCCACCCGTACCCTCCGCCACTCTTTTCCTCTCATTAGTGAAGGATGGGAGGAGACTTTTTAAAAATGAAATTAGAAATAAAAATAAGTTGAGTTTGATGTTTAAAAGCTCTTTAGCTGGGTGTGTTCAGGTTAGCGGCAGACTGTCAGACTAGCGCTGTCGCTAATCACAGAGGAGAGAGAAAGAGCTTCACCACTAATGACAGTCCTACACACACACACACACACACACACACACACACACACACACACACACACACACACACACACACACACACAC
>JAQQZT010000002.1:29619344-29636535 GCA_030068275.1 Clarias platycephalus | reverse complement strand
TACTAAAAAAAGGACCAGGTACTAGGTACTGTTCCCAGTGGAAAACCCCCCAAAAGTGAGCTGAACTGAACCGTGTCCTGCCGTACTATGCAGTGGAAAAGCGCCATAACACACCCAACTTGGCCGAAGCCACTAACCCAAACTCACCCTTCCCCAACAGGGTGAACACACAGCAACACCCCCGCAAAGCATGATGGTCGTCAGCCGCCGCCCCGCCCACACCACAATATGCTAATGTAAAGGATAAGTAGCAATTTGATTTTTATATACATTTTTATATTAAAATTTCTAATTCTGCTGACCAACATGTAAATGCAAAAAATTGGAAAACTCCGGACTTCTGTTTTTGGTGATATCTGGCATGAAGAGACAGTACAGTGTCTGGGTTTTGATGTTTGCATAATTGTTGCTTAAGTACATCTTGAAACCACAATGAACACCATTTTTAGTGATGAGTCATGCTTCTCTGTCTGGCAAGCCGATGCATGAGCCTGGGTTTGGTGGTTGCCAAAATTGTCTGACTGTATTGTGCAAGTGTAAAGTTTGGTGGAGGAGGGATTATGATGGGGGGTTGTTTTTCAAGAGCTGGGCTCGGCCCCTTAGTTCCAGTGCAAGGACCTCTTAATGCTTAACAAGCATACTAAGACAATTTCATGCTCCCAACGTTGTGGGGATAGTTTGGGGATGGCCCTTTTCTGTTACAACATGACTGCGCATGAATGCACAACGCAAGGGCCCATAAAGACATGGATGAGTTAGTTTGGTGGGGAAGAACTCGAACAGCCTGCACAGAGTTCAGACCTCAACCTGATAGAAAACCTTTGGGATGAATTAGAGCAATGACTGCGAGCTCGTCCAACATCAGGGGCTGACCTCATAAATGCTCTTCAGGAAAAATAGTCAAGAATTCCCATAAGCATACTCCTAAACTTTATGGAAAGCCTTCCCAGAAGAGTTGAAGTTGTTATAGCTGCAAAGCCAATATAAAAGTATCATCTGGCCAATATCAGATTTAAACCCTAAAAATTTAAAACTGGACCTTACTTCCCGTTCTTCTGAGTTATATTTACATAAGTTGCTTATAGCGAACAGGTGTGTTTGGTTAGTACACTGGTGAGGTGAAGCGTGCATACTGGCAGTCGATTTCCTGTATACTCGTGGGCTGTTTGTACTTTATTGTCGCTACCGGTGGCCTGACAGAGCCCCCCCCCCCCTCCGGGAGTGACTATTTCTCCCCTCTTGGGAGTAGTTGTGGCTGATTATGGTGATTGGCATGAAATTCCTTTATTACCAAAGGATCTAGAACATTTTGTGCTGCTATCCATTTTGTGCGTCACTATAACGTCATTGCTTGGGCCTTATTTTTCTTTATTAGGGCCCAAGCACTATGACATCGGGACAATGACTATGACGACATGACTATGACATCATCGCCATCACTCTGATAATATTGTTTTAATGGTAATGATGTCATAATCTGCAAACTCTTGTTCTTCTAAGGACTTTATTTCCCCTATTCATCCCGGCTCTTTTAGGGTTCTTGCTCAAAAACCCAGGAAAATTGGCACACAGGTTGGAATCTGCTGCCATTAGGACACCTACGAGTCTGGGCCCTGAGCGTGGCTTCACAGGAGCACGGCTTCATAGCGCATACACACTTTCGTGTATTCATATAAAACTTGGTACACTTCCCTATGCATGTCATGGGCTCAACTCAACACAAAGTCAATTATGTTGGGTTGTTTGCAAAACACCTGGAATGGATTTTGCTATGTTCCTTCTAGGGAATTTATATGATCACCATCAAACTGGGCCCATATGATTAAAAACCCTTGAATATGTGAAATTCCTAATGGTTCAATTATGGTGATTGATGGCTTAAACTTATGATGCTTAAACACAGATGATGTCCAGCCCCGAGCACCTGTGCAGTTATGATCGCCCCCAAACCCGGCCCATATGATTTCAAAACATTGAGGATGCAAAATTGCGAAGGGATTTTTGATACCTTAAAATGGTTCAGCCATGGCGATGCCTTAAACTTATGCTGAAAAGTGGCCAATAACTTCCTGGGTGACATTATATTAAGTGACATCACATTAAGCAACATCAGTTTCTGGGGATTTTTGGAGGTCTTAACATACTTTTAAAAAGGCACAAGGGTTGTAATGTATGTATTGTCCTGTATGCTGGTGAATAAATGGTGAGATCTGTTCACTCACTGGTTCTTGACTGAATGGCTCGGTAACTTCCAGAGAAACTCAACTAGAGCGTAAACATTGCAACGCTCCGGTTTTATTTATTTCCACTGCTAATAGCAAACAGGTGTGTTTCATTAGCATTCAGGTGAGCCAGAACATGCATGGTAAGCATAGCAGTCTATTTCCTTTTTATTTGTGTGCTGTTTGTGGATGGATGGATTGGCACCCCATCCTGGGTGCACCCTGCCTTTTGTTCTCACCTGGGATAGGCTCCAGGTCCCTGTGACCCTGTAAACAGAATGTTGCTGTTGTTGTTGTTGGTCTTCCGGCTGCTCCCGACAAGGGGTCGCCACAGCGGGATATCCAGTCCGCACTACAACTTGGCACAGGTTTTACGCCGGATGCCCTTCCTGCCGCAACCCTCCCATTTTATCCGGGCTTGGGACCGGCACTGCATCCAGTGGCTGGGGGGTTTGGGCACTGGCTGGGAATCGAACCCGTAGACAGAATAATGATGAGTGAGTGAGTACGAGTGAGTGTCCAAATGTTTGACAAACATAACAAGAAGTGGCATGGGACAAAATTACACCACCATTCTGCAAACATCAATTCACTATTTAGAGTAGATGTCTTTGAATTGTGAATGCCAACAATAGTTTTCAACAAATTACTAATAGGATTCATTTGTGGTGTCTCAAAACATTTTCTTTTTTCTTCATATTTAAGTCAGTTTGTATGTAAATTTGGAGTGGATGCATGCAACTGTACATTTATTCCCCCTCATTGTATATCCTTTATATTTTCAAATTAAATTCTTACGCATCAAAGGGTTTGTTTGTTTACATGGATAAAATGATAATGCATTAGAAGTATTACCTTACTAAACTTAGAGTTGCATCAACACTTGTCAGAGTTTCTGTTAAGGAAAATGATTCAACACCATCAGAGTGAAGAGTTCATTTGTGGTATAAAGCAAAGGGAAAAATAAAATACTTTAGAGGATGAAACCAGAAATATACAATTATTCAAGTGAGGAAAGCAAAAAAATGCATAAAAAAAAAAACGCTGTTGTTTCAACATGTACAGTACTGGGTTTTGGTGATTGCATAACTGTTGCACATCATGTCCTCCTCCTTCACCCCAGATATCAGCACAAACAGAAGCTCTTACTTCTCCATTTTTTTGCCTTCACATGTTGGTCAGCAGAATTTTAAATTATATATTGAATAGCACACCTTGATTTTAAAAAAGGAGGTGGTGATTTGCGTTAAGACGGCGCCTTGAATTGTTTTCTTGATATAAAGCTGCCATTCTGTCATGCTCATCTAAAACAAACCATGGAGTCGTCTCTGTTGTCTGTACGGACAGCCGCAATCTTCCTCACACTTTTCTCTCAGGTAAGAGGAGCATAGCTGCAATGTAGGCTTCACACTGATATATATGTATTAGCTATTAAGTATCAAATTAAGCTGTTGTTTACAAATGAACAACGGTACTGCAACCAGACATTTACTGTATGAAACCGTCACATTGAAAGAAAATGTCATGTGTATGTGTTGTTGTCTATATTTATTTTTTAATTGCTATGGTTTTGTGTGTAAGTGTGTGAATGGGAAGGACTGTGTGTGTGAGCTGAACAACTTGCAGGGGCCTTTCCCAATGGACAAACTCAACACCATCCGCACCGATGCTTCGCAGTGCTCTAAGAGCATCATCTCCACAGAGGTGTGTGACTTAAGAGATTTTTTTGCACTCTGAATATTCTGAAATATGAGAGGTAATTAAAGCAAGTAAACAACAACAGTCTGAAATGATCCAAAATTGCAACAAACTATTATTTAAATTCATTTAATTATTCAGAATATATGTAGTTTCTTAATTAATTAAGTTTGTAACAAGTTTTCTCCATATTGATCAACTCTCTCTCTCTCTCTCTCTCTCTCTCTCTCTCTCTCTCAGCTAACCGAGTTGGATTCACTGATGCTGGGACTGCAGCGACGGCTGGAGCAGCTTGGGGAGAGCGTGTCTGTGTTGGAGAAGGAGGATGATGGAGATCTGTATGGAGCCGTGTCACTGAGAATTATTGAGCTCGAACTCGCGGAGATCCTGGAGCTCATGGAAAAACTGAACAATACCATGACATTCAACATGGAGCTCAGTGAGTTAACGACAAACAAGGTGATTTACTGCATTACATCACACACCAAAGCATATAATGTCACACTCTAATACAGAATAAATGGTTGGAGCCCAAACCTGTGGCATTAAGCACCATTCAGTGTCTATATATATATATATATATTTTTTTTTTTATTTTATTTTTTTTATTTTTTTATTTTTTTATTCTTGTTTGTTTTATGGCAAACTAAAGCCAAATGTAGTGCAAAAGCTCTAAAAGTGGTCTCTGGAAATCACACGCTTAATTTCTAAAATATTATTGTTGCCCAACACTACGTTATTATGCCCATGTAAAGTCAAATAGTATTCATAACAATTCTGAATACAATATTTTGTTAGATATTAAAAGTTCAAAGTGTCAAACATCCAAAATTACATTTTGTGCCAAGTTTTTATAATAATAATTTATTATAATAAAATAATATTTCTATACTGAGGTTGTCTGTAAATAGATTTTTTAAGTTTATGGGGAAGTTATTAATCTGTTTGAATTAAACCCATAATTAATTGCAGCGTTAATGAAGGTCAACTTGGTTCTAATGTGTCCTTTGGTTGAAAAAATGATGAATAAGAAATATTCTGGGCTCCAACATCATTCCACACATTTGCATAATAAGCCAAATAATTAAATGATTCCATCCATCCATCTACTGTAGGAACCAGTGTAGTTCAACCAGGGGCCGTGGAGGCCAATTGTGATTACTGTTGTATTTTTTCCTATTTGTTGACCATGGTGAAACCTCTGGTTCACACATCACGGGCAATTTGGGAACACCAATTAGTCTAACCAGCTTATTTTTAGACTGTGGGAGGAAACCAAAGAACTTGTGCACCAAGCACAGTGAGAACATGGAATTATTTGTAATAATTTTGGTTTGGCGGAACAGATTATCTGCATTTACATTATTTCCTATGGGAAAATGCAGTTCGCAATACGAAATTTCACCCTAACCCATAGGAAAATGTTGTTGCTTAGAATGAGCTTTTTCTTGTCTTATGAGACTGAATTGAGCTGTCTCATTACAACCTCGTCTTTGTCTTTTCTATTTCTCCTAAATCCCACTTAGGAGAAACAAAGAGACATAACTGAAACACAAAGCGAGACGTACTTTTGAGAAACATTTGAGAAATCTGAACTGCATTTGAAGTAGAAGCAAATGAGCCATATATAGGACCATAATGAGATTAAAATATATATTAATGAGGTGCATGAAACAAATTAGAAATGTTATAGTTTTATTAAACATATCAAAAACCCTCAGTTGACGGCATACAGTGTAATAAATTTACAATTCAGACAATTTAACAGACACCAGAAAAATCTGGCAAATCAAGACAATAAATGATACAAAATGTCATAAAACCTGACAAAGATATTAAGTGTCACACTGCTCAACTGAACGTATGATTTATACAGGAGTTACACAAAGGCCACAGCATTGTGACAAAATAATCAGTCAAAAAGAAGATGAAAAATTTTAAAGGAAAATTGGTTGCTTGCTGTATGTAAGGGCTACAGGAACGGGCCAATGCCAGGAAAAGTTTTTTCTCACCGGCTACATCACTCTTCTCTTGTGGTGGATGTCCAACAAGCTTGTCCAAAGTCTCCTGGAGTTGCTTAGTATCTAATGGAACAATATCTAATATATATTGAGATATACCTAAACTCCATTCCCAACTTTCTGAAGGTTGAGAGATTTCAATTCAATTTACTTGTATAGCGCTTTTAACAATGGACATTGTCGTAAAGCAGCTTTACACAATCAAAAGAATTATTTAAGTTTGTATGAAATGTGAATGTGTATGAATCAAAATGATAAGATAGTGCCTGATGAACAAGCCGAGGACGACAGTGGCAAGGACAAACTCCCTGAGATGGTAATAGGAAGAAACCTTGAGAGGAACCAGACTCAACAGGGAACCCATCCTCATCTGGGTGAAACGGATAGCAGGGGTTGATCTTCATCATACTATGTGAGACTGGAAGTTCAGTATAACAGGAGATGTTTTAAATTAAATGGAGTCCAGTTTGTTCCTGGAGGCTCAGGTAGACTGTAGGAAATTCCAGTCCTGAACTACTGAGCGACTGAAGTCACAGGTCCTCAGAGAACAGCTGTCTGCATCAGTCATGGACAGGACCATCTTCGTGGAAAAGTGGAACCATCCCCAGTCACCACACGCATCCCAGGCAGACCAGAGATGGGCTTGAGCTCATGGGCTGGTGCTTACCTGACTGATGATGGAGACTCTGGAACATTCTCCTGCCTTCTTGGTCTCCTGAGGTGGCATGCTTCTGAAAAGAACCCAGTTAAAGTAAAATGTATATAATTACCAAGATCTTTCCATAAAGATAACTGGTCACTGGTAACTACTGTTAAACACTATAATAAAAACATTATAATAAAACTACTGGTTTTCAAAAACTGATCATGCAGGAACATTAACTTACTATAATATATATATATATATATATAATCATAATAATAATAATAATAATAATACAGATTTTTTACCATTAAAAAAAAAACTTTCAACTTTCAACAAGTGTTAGAACACAAACATTGTCTCATCGCTTCACCTCTCAATAAAACATATTCTGTATATTGTATTTTAGTTCTTTATTGGTAATGACGTTTATACAGAATGTAAAGTAAGTTTGCCATTTGCCAGTTTAATTGTAATAAATTCATTAAGGTGTGTACACATTTGTAAAAGGTCAGCCATGTTGATCAATAGGGACACCTGGGTGTACTGAGACAAAGAAGAGATTAACATGAGGTCTCATCTTGGAGTTTCTTTGCCATGGGTAGAGCTCTAAACAGAATGAATTCAATTTGTACGTCAAGATGCCATAATGGATGATCATGATAATTGTGCTGTCTGTTTGTATTTGAAGCTGAAAAGCATGAACAAGAACATGAAGGAGATCGAGACATACGATATTTCACAAGTGGTGAGCAAAGAGCGGGAAAATCTCCGCGTGAAGAGAGCGTTGGCTGAGTGTCAGAAAGAGCTTGAAGTCACCCCTCCCCCTCCGACTCGTCGTCCAGGTACGCAAATGCAAACATCTAACGTTACTGTCAAAATTCAACGCATGCTCTCCCTGCTTCTGTTCAGTTTGAGTCATAGTTATAGTGTCATAGTCATGGTGTTAATGCATTTTGTAGCTGTTTAATATTTAACAGTATATACAGTATGTGTATGTACATAAAAATTAAGTTGACTCCTAACCATCACTGTAATTGTGTTTTTTTTTTATTTAAATTTTTTATAATAAAATAGTGCTTGTGATTATTTTCTTTTTATATGTGTGTGTGTGTGTGTGTGTGTGTGTGTGTGTGTGTGTGTGTGTGTGTGAGTAGGACACTGTCCACAAGGCCAGTTCATTAACCTGGAAGGCCCTAGGACTTACACCCTCAACCCATTCGGAACCTCGTACCCTTACGGAGCTTGGGGAAAAGATCCAAAACCTGCTCTAGGAAAGGAGGACATGTACTGGCTGGTGGCTCTGACCACCAGCAACGTTTATGCCAACTATGTTACACATTATAGCAGTTGGAGCACTTTAATGGTAAACGTGGGTCCAACATACAGTTCTATTTCTTCCTCAAACCCCACCACAAACACCATTCAGGGGCCTAATGTAGTGATGTATGGTGATGCGCTATACTACAACTGTTATTATATAGCCTCAGTGTGTCGCTTCAACATCACTGATAAGTCCGTCACCAGTACACCACTTCCAAAAACTGCCGGCTTCAATAATAAGTTTCCTTTCGGTTACCTGGATGCCACGTACACCTACACGGACTTGGATCTTGCTACGGATGAGTCTGGTGTCTGGGTCATCTACACAACAACGGATAATTTCGGCAACGTGGTCCTGAGCGAAGTGAACCAAGGAGTTCCTCCGTCTTTGGGCCGGACGTGGCAGACATCACTGCACAAGCGCACCGCCACCAACACCTTCATGATATGCGGTGTGCTTTACGCTACACGCTTCGTGGACAAAGACACAGAGGAAATCTTCTACTCTTTCGACACAGTGACGAAGGAGGAGCGCTTCGATCTGAAGATCCACATCAAGAAAACACAAACCAATATTCAGTATCTGAATTACAACCCACGAGACAGGATGCTCTATGCCTTCAGCGACGCATATATGGTCACCTACGACACCGTCTACCAGTAAACAGTCATGTAGATCCTGTCTTATTGCTTTTGTAATAAATATATAGCTGTATGATGATGGAGTGGATAACCCTTTCGGGATACACTGTTAATTTACAACAGTCAGGAAAAAAAAAATTGGATTTGTGAACTTTCTGCAGTTTTAACGTTAGAGTAAATTAGATTATGCAATTATGCTTTGAAAGAATCATATCTTTACAGACTCTCAAGTATTCTGTAAACACCTCTTGACCAATAAAACATCATTCTCAGTCAATGACTGTGTTGTCCCAAATGTTTTTATTATAGTTATTATTTCTGCATAGAAAGTTTCAACTAACAGCTGTAACTGTAATTGCTCATTATTACAGCCTACAAAATACACATACTGATAAAAAGTCAACCTAATAGTTAGCTTCAGCATAAGGAACTGTTCTTAAACCATACTATACATACTGTTCACACAGAATGCATCACAGTCATGATATGTCACCATCACATGTCAAAATTAAGATATTATAAAGCTGCAGCTGCTTTCTTTATGAAAGAAAAAAAATCTTTAAAATTACTCCAATGTCACGTTAACATAAGGAACACCAATTACACACATTTAAATATTGTTCTTACATCATATTTCATATCTACCATTCACAAAGGTCCCATGAAAAAGCTGTTAATGTAGAGCAGACATCAACACAAATCTGTATCATGATCATTATACAGTATGAAAAAAATAAAAAATGAAGAGGTACAGTAATGCTTAAAATCTTTAAATGTTCACAGCCACTAGGTGGCAGTCCTGTACATTTTACAGTGGTGTTGATGTTGGAGAACTTGGAGACGGTTGAAAACAAGCGATGCATCTGCATTTTGGATCAGCTGCAGCAGCTCTCAGGACTGAGTTGCAGTAGTCTGGTCTTATAATAACAATGGACTGAACAAGCACCTGAGTATCCAGTGTGAAGGGAAATAGACAAATTCTTCTGATTTGTAAAGAAGAAATAAACAAGAGCGAGTAAGGTTAGCAATGTGTTTGGAGTTACTCCAAAGTTGTGCGGAGTGACTGAAGGAGTGATCCGATGGGGAGATCATAAGATGTGATGAATCACCTGGGTTGAACAGCAGTTCAGTTTTACTGAGATTGAGTTTCTATCCTGAATGAATCCTTTGCTTCACATTAGAATAGAGAGAGAAGAGCCGGGTTAGGGCTACTACAGCTGAGAACAAGATCTGCATCAAACTGTGGTTTCTTCCATCTTCCCTCTGCACTTCTTAATCCTTTTCTATTGCTGCGCAATTCATCGCATAGCCAAGGAGCAGCACAAGAAATCTTCTTTGGCTTAGAAGAAATGTATTTGTCACATAAACAGTCATACAGCGTATGATATGCAGTGAAATGTTAACAACTGTCCAAGGGAAATTATAGTGTTTAATGCTGAACTGAAGTCGACAAAGAGCATTTTAACATAATTCCTCATGTTAATAACATAGTGTCCAGGTGAGTGAGTGATGTGGGAATACCGGACCTGGGATGCGGTCTGGTCCTGCTGCTTCCCTGGTGTTCCACTCTCCTGAAGGCTCTCCTCACGTCCTCCTCAGAGATGATGAACACGTTTCTGATGTTGTCATTCTCTTTCTGTCTGCAGTCATTTACATTAGCTTTAGCTTAGTCATGTGTTATAGGCGGCAGTGCAAGATCTTGGTGCATCATGAATGGTTTTATCCACACACGGCTTCTGATTGGAAAACGTTCTGATTGTTGTTTTTTGCATGGGATCATCCACTATTTTCCAGACGAATCCCACAACTTCCTCAAATTCAAATTCAAATTGTATTTGTCACATACACAGTCATACACAGTACGATATGCAGTGAAATGCATAAACATGATGTCATCAGAGCTGCGCCGAAACATGTCCCAGTCTGCAATAGTGCATCCTGTAGAGAGTCCTGTAGAGCGGCCACCAATTGGACGTCCAGCGCACAACCTCGCTCTGAGCTGCTTATATTTTGGTATGAGGAAAATGGTGGTGTCGTCGAATTTCCCAAATGGGGGCGAGATTGTTCCGTTTAGCTGTCTTTGTTGTGTAGCAGTGGTCCAGTGTCCTTTCACCCCTGGTGGGGCAGATGATGTGCTGATAAAAGTTTGGCGTGATATCTCTGTGTTGTGTCTGGTGCTGTGTGAGTGCTTCCTGCAGCTCCCATAAGGCAGTGTCTGTGAAGAATTTGCTGGTTTAAAATAACCGAACCTTAGTTTAAAAAAACAAATACAAAAAAAAAAAGAGGTCGGAGCAGTTGTGACAGCAGCGACCTCACCGGCGCCACCTTGGAGAGGCTCTTCTACTACAGCTGAGACATACTGCCAATTCCTTGCTAAACAATAATATATGTTAGATCTGCTTGCATTTCTTTAGGTTTGTGACTAACTATTGCAGGATATGCTTTTTACTTTTCTTTTTACTATACACCTTCAATATACTGTAGGTAGTTAAACCCTGCCCACAATTTATACCTTAATGAAGCCTGAAACCTTTCTTGATTAATTACCTGAGAGAACAAATTGCTTCAACTTTAAACACACTATAATAACACTACAGGACAGCAGGACTACAGTATGTACACAGTAAAAACCATTGTGTTCAAAAAGAGTGTACAAAAGTCAATCCTTAAAAATCAATGGATAACTTGTCACAATCTTGTTAAAGAGATGCATCTGTCTGTGGGAACTGTACACAATCATTCAACACCACTTTCATATTACAGGAAGTCGCTGGGACACATCCTTTGTACAGTTCAGACCTCCCTCTTCGCCATTCCCACTTTTGGGTCATTAAAAGAGTTCCTGGGAGGCCAGTGTTTCAGATGTGAGTCTGATCATGGCTCTGGCATACTTTCTACCTTAATGGTATCCAAGCACAACATTGGGATATGTCTAGACACATTTTCCATAAATTCTCTTAAAAAGTAATAAAGAATTCTTTCATTTTTGTGAAGTTGCTTTGAGACAGTGACCATTGTTAAAAACACTATATGAATAAAATTGAATCGAATTGAATTGAATATGTGTGTAAGTGTAGCAGGGGAATACTGAATAGAGAAATACTGTAAGTGCATTTGTTTGTTGGTTTGTTTATTTGTTTTTCATGAAAAAAGCATGTTATTTGATAGTTGACATATCATGGTTTTAATTAATTATGAATGCACTGTGTGTACAATATGGCTTGTGTTCATATTTAAAAAAGAGTGCTTTATTCTAAAGCTAGCAAATGTATTAGTATTTTTAATTGATATGCTTTCGTATTTGTACAATATGTACTATATCTGTGTCAATGCACATGTAATAATAAAAAAAAAAAACAGTTGAATAAAAATATTTTTTTGGAAGGTTTGGATCTTTTGGAGTCTTGTACACAGAATAGTTATTAACATAAAGTCATGTTTTATTGATCAAAAGACATTTACAGAACACCTGAAAGATAATGATTAATAATTATTTGTTAAATTAATCAAATTCACACCTAAAAGTTGAACTGCAGATTAAATGAAACATTAATCCATTATAATGACATTTTACAGATTCTGATTTTCTTGCGTTATGAATCAACAGTGTCTACAGAAAAAAGATTTCACAACATGATCACACAGCTGTATGACAAAATATAACTACACAGGAGCTAAGATAACCTTTTACTTAAAGACAGCATCATACGAGATGATGTATGCGTCGCTGTAGGCGTAGAGCATCCTGTCCCGTGGGCTGTAATTCAGAGACTGGATATTGGTTTGCATTTTCTTGATGAGGATCTTCAGATCGTAACGCTCCTCGCTTGTCTCTGTGTCGAACGAGTAGAAGATTTCCTCCATCTGTTTGTCCAGGAAGCGTGTGGCGTAAAGTACTCCGCATACCATAAAGGTGTTAGTGACGGTGCGCTTGTGCAGCGATGTTCGCCATGTTCGGCCCAAAGATGGAGGACTTCCTTCTATTATCTCACTAAGGATCACGTTGCCAAAGTTGTCAGGCGCTGTGTAGACGACCCAGACACCAAATTCATCCGTGGCGAAATCCAAGTCCGTGTACTTGTACGTGGCGTCTAAGTGGCCGAATGGAAATTTGTTATTGAAGCCAGAGTTTTGTGGAAGTGGTGTATTGGTGATGGAGAGAGTGGAGATGTTAAAGTGACACACAGAGGGTGTGTTATAGCAGCCGTAGTATAGCGCATCTCCGTACTGCACCACGTTAGGGCCCATGATGGTGTTTGAGGTGGGGTTTGAGGAAGCGATGGTGGCATCCACAGGACGCACACCTGCCGTTAAAGTGCTCAAACTGCTGTAATGCCGCACAAAATTAGCATAAGCGTTAGCGCTGGTCAGAGCCACCAGCCAGTACATGTCCTCCTTTCCTGGAGCAGGTTTCGGGTCTTTTCCCCAGGCGCCGTAAACGTAAGAAGTTCCATACTGGGTAAGGGAGTAAGTTTTAGCACCGGTCACATTGACCAATTGTCCTTGTGGACAGCGTCCTACACACAAACAACATAGAGATTTAGAGATCAGAGACACAATTTAGAGGTCAATTTAGAGAGAGAGAGACACCTACTGACGTGTTTCTAGAATGTTAAAGGAAACAATAGAGTGCTCTGACAAGATATAACAGGTTAAGTTCTGTATATTTGCTATCGTTTCTTTAAATTAACCATAAGGTAAAATGCTCTACTGTACATACGTGGACGAGGAGTGGGAGGACAAGATGTTGCTTGAAGCTCATGCTGACACTCAGCCAACTCTCTCTTGATGTGCTGACTCTCTCTCTGTTTGTTCACCTCATGTAAAAGATCAAAAGCCTCAAGCTCCTGCATGCAGTCCGTCATGTTTTGTAGCTTCAGGACCGAAAGGAAGAAAAACAACCTTGATCATCCATATACTTAATTATTCATTCAACAGATGCTTTTATCCACTTAATAATTCCCTTCACTCAACCAATTACCTTATAGATAATACAGCATTTAGGTCAAAATGACTCATTTTAAATGTACGAGGGGCGTTCAAGTCAAACCAGGACATTTATTTGAGCGAAGGAAGTAAAAACTCCCTTTATTTGACCTGTGTATTCTGTAAAGGTGTATTATGAGGGAATGTACTTTGGTGTGGTATGATGTAATGCAGTAAGAAACCTTGGTGGCCGTGCTCTCACTGAGATTCTTGTGTAAGTTGAAGGTTTCCTTCAGTTTAGCCGTGAGCTCCAGGATCTCAGCGAGCTCCAGCTCGATGATTCGCAGTGTCACAGCACCGTACAGATCGCCGTCATCCTCATTCTCCAACACGGACACGCTCTTCTCCAGCTGGTCCAGCCGCCGCTGCACTCCCAGCATCAGTATATCCACCTCCATTAGCTGAGAGATCGAGAGAGAGAGACTTTACTATTCCAAGTAAATTTACGCTTTGGAAAGACTTCAGGACACTTCTCAGTAGTATTACTAGCAGAATCTTTAAGAAAGAGAAGGAAAATAATCTGAAGAACAAATGACAGTTTACATACGCTATAATGTAAACGAGAACAGGAATTGTTCTTGTGAAATAAGTATAACTACAGAGATATCAAACTTATGCTTCTAACATCAGAGGATTGATTCCAGAGGTGGACGGTAATAAAGTACGTTTACATCATCACTGAACTTAAGTAAAGTTTTTACATATATTTTATTTACTTTTATTTTACTATTATACTTTTCCTTTTACTCCATTACATCCTACAGCTAACATCTGTATGTTTTACTTCTCTCCATTTGTGCACAGTGGTGTGTAGTATCTGATATCTTAACAAATTTTAGAACATGCATAGTTTTTAAAATGGTCTCAAAAACCTCAAACCTGTGTTAATGTGATGCTGCTGTTGCAGAGCGAAGCCTCAGTGAGGATGGAGTCGAGTTTCTCCATTGGGAAAGGTTCCTGCACATTGTTCAGCTCACACACGCAGTCCTTCCCGCTCACACACTTACAGTAAAAACATTACAAATTCAAAATACATACAGTACATGTCACACATTTTCTTTGAATGTGACTAAAATGAATGAAGTAAGTTTTATGTTAACCCAATATATAAAACATGTAAAAATGATTATAAAGAATGAAACTTATAGTACACCTGTACGAACGTTTTTTTTTTCCTACCTGAGAGAAAAGGATGAGGAAAAATGTGGCGGTGTGTACCGACAACACAGACGACTCCATGGTCGCTTTAAACGAGCAGAATAAAGACGCTGCAGCTTTATTTTTAAAAATTCAGCTTTTATCAAAAAAAAAAAAAGTCCAGACGCTCTCTTAAAGCACCTCTTCCTTTTACAAAATCAGGTTTTTAATGACAGAAATCCCAATTTCTACACATATTGTAGAAGTGAAAGTTGGAAATTTCTTTTCTTTTTCTTTTTCTTTTGGGTGGAGTGACAGACTACAGCATGATGTGGTTTTAGTTTTGGTGTTTGCACAATCCTAATACAGCATCCCATGTTTCTTCATCTTAATAATTAAATGTACGTTTTTATTATAACAAAAGTATTCCATTTAGTCAATAAATCACCTAAGCACTATTGAATTCGCTACTCTGATCGGCCATAAGGTGTTGAACATTTTCTATACTGTAACAGCAGCTCTGACATTAGTACTGTTCAAAGTTCATATCAATGCACTAGATCTAATTCATTAATATGATATTATCAACAAGTGTATGGTATATAAGAGTATATTAATCTCAATTTTTAACAGTAGGGGTTAATTCCATAACCATGAATCCAACCTGGGCCACGGAGGTCAAAGCACCAAATGATATCTTTTGGTCCACTGTGGAACCAAAGGTTGCTTTGACAGATGATGTGGTATGAACAGGTGTTTTGCTGCTGTAAAGTAACTGAGATTAAAAAAGAATTTGTTTCACTGACAAATGGTGCTGTACAGTGAGAGTAAATAAATATTGGGACACTTTTGTTTTTGTTGTTTCACGTTCTATAAATTTACGCATATACTTATTTTGACTTCATACGTAAAAATATAAACCATAAATCATGTATTGTAATGTAAATGTTAGAACACAAGAATATACAAGAAATAAAAATTAATCTGTTAACCAAAACAAAGCTGTTGTAAAGTTGTTGTTATTGTTGTTAGCAGTTACAGCTTTGAAACATCTAACCAAAGCTGTAATTCACTTTTTGCAGTATTTTGGATTCAATGCCCCAAGGTCCCGACAATCCCATTGAAGGACTCAAAAGTCAGAAGATATGCACGACCTTTTTTGATTAAAAAAAAATATATATATTTATTTTTTTGCTTTATGCTTTACATGTTTATTTTGTGCTTTTAGTTTCTAATATACAGTATTTCACATCAGCCCCATATCATGATACTCCAATTACCACGGTTCACTCTGGTTATGATTGTGGTCTTGAGGTCACCTTTCTTTATTTCAACATAATCAGCTAAATTACTCTTGTTTTTGGTTCACCTGTCTATTGCATATTGCATATAGTTCTGATTGATCTAAATGATTTAGATGCATATCACAGACATTGCTTATTGCTCCCTGTGTAACTATTGTTACAGATTTTAGCTTGTTCCGCAAATCTATTTCAATGCACCATAAATAAATGTCAGCTGTTCCTGTAGAATTTTCTTGACATCCTATTTTCATTTAGCTAATGAAGCGAAATGTATCATCAGGAAAGCAGGCTCAGTAACCAGGCAAACAAACAGCAATAGAAACTCGTTGGCAATGAACTGGCAGAACACACGAGCTCACAGTTGGGGGTTGAGTTGAACTGAGAGTGCTTACAAACTCTGTGAGTGGTGTGATGAGTTTCAGGTGGTGGTGGTGATAGTAATCACTAAATGGAGTGTGTACTGGAGGGTGTAGTTTACAGAAGCCCTGTTTTAGGCGCTAGTGTGTTCTGGGTAGGGAAATGTATATGTATACCATTAAAAAAAAAAAAGATCTCTAGAATTGATTCTGCATTCTTTTGCTTTGTTTGCATTCATCTTTTTAAGTTTTGCCAACTCTGGCATAATTGAGTAAATCCAACATGTAATTTTAAATAAGAGCAATGTAACAATTTAAGTGCAACCTACATGATTTGATTTTACCTCTACAAACAAAATTAAGTTGAACCAACTCAATATTAATTAAAATGTTCTGACAATAAGTTGTCAAATTGTTCCATTTAAGTTACTCAAACTTCTTCTTCTTTTTTTTTTAAACTTATATCCTACTTATAAATATGCGTGCAAATTATGATTTTATTTAGTATTAGTAACTTAAATAATCACAATGAATCACAGTCATTCCAGTTGTTCCAACTGATCAAATTTTTTATTATAAAACCTTAAAAAACTAAAAAGTTTTTGTTCCAACCATGAATCCTTATAAACCTAAGAACTTTGCTGAAAATTGAGATCAGTCTTCAATTTCAATGTCTTATGGTTTATTTCAAAGATGTATAGGTCTGTATATGTCTATTTATTGCTGAACAGAAATATTAGAATTACACTAATACACTTTAAATCCTTTTGGTGAGGATAGAGTAAATACAAACCGGATTCCAAAAAAGTTGGGACACTAAACAAATTGTGAATAAAAACTGAATGCAATGATGTGGAGA
>JAQQZT010000002.1:29588242-29598475 GCA_030068275.1 Clarias platycephalus | reverse complement strand
GGATGCAGAGGATAGGGTTAGATGGAGGCAGATGATTCGCTGTGGCGACCCCTGAAAGGGAACAGCCGAAAGACAGATATCCAGTCATCAGCAAACATAAAAGTGTTATTTCTTTAATTTTCCATATTTCTTGCATTTTATCAAAGCATACTCTGAGCATACATAAGTTGCATACAGTAGAGCTGGAATTGTAATATGCTAGTTTTTGTCTCATATTTTTTTGATGTACAAACGACAAAAAATCTCTTGATTAACTGAAAAGAGAGTGTTCTTGTAGATGACTCATTTCATTGTCATTACAGTGTTTTATATAATTGCAGTTAATGTTTACAGTACACTGAAAATCATGTTGCATTTATTTGTTTACTGAAGTGAATTTAAAGCATATTCTAATCAAGCTTTTCAGAAGTAAGCTCGGTAGGCGAGCATGTAGCCACCGTTGTACATGTACAGCCTCATGTCTTTGGGGTTGTAGTGAAGGTTAGCGATGCCCGCTGCCACCTTCTCCATAGGTATCGAGAGTGTGTTGTCCTCCATCCCTGTGGTGGTATCAAAGGCGTAGAACACTTCTTCTTTATAGGTGTTTATGTAGCGAGTGGCGTAGAGAACCCCACACACCACGAAGGCGCTGGTCACAGAGCGCTTGAACAGGCGTGTTTTCCACGTGTGTGTTATGTTGAAGCCTTCAGTGTCCACCCGACTCACGACTATGTTCCCGTGGTTAGCTTCTGTGGCATATATTACCCATAAGCCTTTGTCATCAGCTGAGATGCTGATATCCGTCCAGTCCAAGCAGTTGTAGTAGCAGTAGGGGAATTTGTTGTTGACTCCAGCATCAGGAAGCGCGAGACGTTGGACTTCCTTGGTTTTCAAATCAAACGCACAGAGTTCAGCAACATCATAACACTGATAATACACAACACCCTTGTGAACGATGGTGCCTGGACCTTGAATAGCTATAGAATTAGTGTATGAGCCAGTCACAGTTTCATCTCTGTTATTCCTTTCAGCCATAAAGTCTTCGTGAGTCTTGTAGAAGCGTACAGTGATGCCCAGCTTGTGCCCACTAGCTAGAGGCTGTATCCAGTACGTCTCTTCACCATCAGTGTCAATGTCATAACCCCATGCTCCAGCGACGTAGGATGAACTGAATGGGTTCAGCTTAGTGACCACTGGTGCACTGATATTTCTCATCATACTCTCTGAACAAAAGCCTGTAACATACAGTATATATTTAAACATTATTTTGTAATTCTCAAACCATCCCGCACAACCTAATGCCACCACTTCCATGTTTCATAGTTGGGATGGAGCTGACCTTCTAAAAGCTGCAAACTTTTCCTCCATATCCCTAATCATAACATCAAAACGGCAACATCTGCAATCTCCAGTCCAGCCATCTTATTCCTGATCTTGAGTACTGGCCTAACACTAAACATCTTTTGAGGCCATAGTGAATTAGGATGTTCTATAGAGTGGCTGTACATACTGTACTTTGGTCCCTGTTGCCTCCAAGCCCTGTTTGTGTGGCCTTAGATTTTTACATTAGCACAGATGCTTACAGATGCTTGTGGTACCTTTAGTTCTTTGGAAATTGGCCTTTGTTTAAGGTCTGGTCAAGATTGCCTAAATTTTAGTTGGGCACTGCATTTAAAGATACATGCACTACAGCCACTGATGCACTTAACTTTCCAATCAGATATTTCTAAAAGTCATTACATTAATAAGAAAAAGTTATGTAATTATCCAGAATGTTAAAAGCTAAAGTTAACTGGATTTTGTATAAAAGATTTGCTGTACAGGAAGCTGTTTCTAGTTGGTTGTTTTAAAAACGACCTTTAATGTGAAAGAAGAAGAAAAATGGATGGAATTGTTTATACTGTACGCACAAACCATACTCAAGACTCAAACAAACAAAAGTGGCTTGTTCTAGTTAGAAACAGTCTGCAGTTTTGAATGATGTGTCTACAAGAGTATGATCTTACATGGCTAGGTAGGGTTTACACTCGGTAAACATGTAGTGAAAAACATTAAGTACGTACTTCTGAAGTTATGAGGGATGGTCCTGCAGTTCTGGACGCGGTTATGGAGGGACCTCAGTTTCTCCCTCATTGTTTCCATGTTAAAGATGTTTTCCCTGTACATCCTATCCACATCATCTTGAAACTTCTGCAACTAAAGCACACGTAATTTTTTGATACACGTGATACTGTATGTTGATATGTACTGTATTTAGACTTAAATGCAGCTACACCATTAACAATCTTCTCTTATTCTTTTTTTCCAAATTAAAGTTCTGATTACACATTTGTTTGGGACAGCCTTTAAGATATTAGGACAAAAAAAAGCAGCTTATCATGTTACTGAGAAATGGAAAAGTATAATCTCATCTCTGCTGAAGAATTTCTAAGTCCGAAGAACAAAAAAGATGCTGACATATGCAAATAAGCAAAGAAACAAACAGAAAAAGAAAACATGCTAAATAAAGAGTACCTCCGTGCGTATGCGCTGTGCTTCCCCTCCAGCTGTACCCAGATGTGCATCACTCATGGTGTCATGTAGCTGCTCGATCTCCTGGCTGAGCTGATTCAGGTGCAGGGCGTTGTACAGGCCCTGATTGTTCAGGTACTGGAAACTTTCCAGCCTCTGAGTCACATTACTCAGTGTAGACTCCATCTCAGGCACCGTCTTCATACCCGCCATCGTCTGTCAGCCAAAACCAGTGTTCAGTTCACTTCATTATATCAAGGTGAAATGAAGATGTGCACAACCAAGGACTGTTTTTATTATTATTATTATTATTATTATTATTATTATTATTATTATTATATATTATTATTATTATCTGTTATATTATTATTATTATATATTATTATTAAATAGTAATATTTAGAATAAACTCATTTGTGCCTAGTGTGTGTGTAGCCTCTGTTTGGAATATAGGCACTTAGACATTATTGTAGGCATTTTTTGTAGTGTGTGTAATATGTGTTTGGTGTTTATACAGTTTATGATTAGGAGTTCATACTGTGTGTAAGTGTGTATGAGAGAGAGAGAGACCTGAGTTTGAAGTTTCTGCAGTGAGTCTTGGCAGTGTTGCAGCAGTTCTGACACGGAGTCATACTTGGCAGCAGGAAAAGCCCAGATCGAGCTGTTCACATCACACACACACGTACCGTTTCTCTCCTGGCCCTGAACGCTGTGAGCATGGCCACACCCCTAACACACACACAATACATCATACACACGCATGAACATACACACAACACACACCAAACAGTGTTTGGTTGCAAAGCTGTACATGCATTAACATACAGTGTGTACATTGAGGTGCTATTAGGAATGTTACACACATTTCTTTTAATTTTTATAAACATTTGTGAGAGTAAGCTAAATCTACCTCAAGCAATATTCTGTATTTTCCAAATGTACAGTAGACGTTGGTGCTGCGGTTAATCAGGGATCAAATAAAATTGTTGAATCCCAATTTAAGGAATTTATTCTTAAAAGAAGGAAGCAGAAGATTTAATAAAGAAATAATTTATAATGTAAAAATTTGACCCAAACAAATATATATATATATAATCAGTACTTAAAATCAGTACTTATTTATATATTTAAATAATTGTCCATCATTATACCTCTTAATATTTTTAACTATATAATAAAATTGATATAAAGATATAAATATAATATAAATATAATATAAAACAAATCAATTTACATGTAAAATTCTAACCACAGTTTAATTTCACTGTATAATGATAAAACGTCATGAATAATGAATGAAACCACGTAATCAGAAATCACATCCAAAATGACTTAAGATTTAATGACATTCTATTAGTTCATAATGTTGGATGACATACAGATAGTGAAATTGTTTATAAACACATTTATAATGTTCGACTCATCATTCATAAGAGCTTCCTTTAATCTGTATTTTCATGTTTTATTATCAGGATTTTAGCTGAATGTACTTACAGCGGTGGCGAGAAACAGCACGAGCAAGATCATCATCACTCTCTGAGTGTGTCTGAGCTTCTCCATCAGCCTTTATAAGTTTGAGCTCAAAAAATGTTGCAACAACACAACAGTATGATTGTCAGTTTGGACGTGGTTTCTTTTTTTTTGGGGGGGGTGGATATTTTTTCAAAGTAAGCTAAATCTTAAATTGCTGACAGAAAATCTCAGTTCACTTTTTTTATGCCTCTCTCATGTAATTAAATTGCAATCAAACTATTTGATGCATATCATGCAAGATCCCCAGTTTGTGGTAGAAGAACCTGACTGGTCTGCACAGAGCCCTGACCGCAACCCGATAGAAGACCTTTTGGATAAACACACTCCCAAACCTTGTGGAAAGCCTTCACAGAAGAGTTGAAGCTGTTATAGCTGTAAAGTGTGGGCCAATATTATACTAAATAGGGATTATATGATATATGGGTGTTGTATGTATGTGAAGGCAGGTGAGCAAATACTTTTGATACTTTTGGCGTATAAAATGGGAAATGAGTATCAAATATGTGTGGACTGCACGCATCCCAAATGGACCACTGGAGCTTCCATGCGACAAGAAGATCTTCATCCAGAATTGAGGTACCAGGATGCAAGGCAAATTAATCAATTAACATATACTGTATTACAGAGCAAAATTTCTTTCAACAGTGTGAAATTACTGTAACTTCCGGCCAAAACAGCAGTTAAATGCATTTGAACTAAATGAATTAGATTTTCTTTGGAGATTCTTAAGGCTTACTGCTGTTACAGTGTCCCTAAGGACAAGTGGTAAAAGTGCTGATGATGCGGTGCCAATGAGGACCCGACAGTATTGATGATACTGTGAACTAAACTTCTTTTTGTGGTTTTCAAAGTTCTGCATGATCATCATTGTAATTTACTTTTTGTGCAACAAAACCCACTTTTTCCTTGTTTCAATTTGCTGCCAGTGACTCACTACAAATTAACAAGTAATTCCAACATACTGATATGAATGAACATATTTTAATTTCCTCTCTGTGTTCCAACAACAATGAGAGCTATTTAAAATAATAATAATAATTTTGGAAAAGGTAAATATCAGTTTCTCCCTCACGGCAATAGAAACCATGAGAGGACAACAAGAAACGCCTCCATACTGGGTGATCCATATCAGACAGATATAGCAGGAATTGATTTGCAGTCATATTGTGTGCTACAGTATGAGGCTGAAGTTCAGTTTAATAGGAAAGGTGTTTAAGCACAAAGCCAGGTTTAAGCACAGTCTCATAATGGATAAGGTCAATATACTTTTGGTGCAGAGTGCAACTAACTCTCACAGCATGAATAACACACAAGGGCTCCCTGGGAAGTAAAGCACTTAGTCACTTTGCTGTTAACAATGATACTAATACTACTGTCAGAGCTGCTGGAATAGAAAATTAATCAACAATTTCTAAGTAAATTTCAAATCTCTTTATTTATTTATTTATTTATTTATTTATTTATTTATTCTAATAAAGGAAGAGAGGTGCAAGACAGGGAAGAGAAATAAGACAATCGGACTGTGCTGTTGTGATTTAGACATTAGGTCATCATGCTTAGGCAGACAGACACCAAAACCCAAATGTCTCACATCCTCCTGTATGCCAACATTCCTGCCAAAACATCAGCAAAAACATACATTTCTATCACTCACTTCCCTAATTTGTGCCTTTATAACATACTAGTCAGCAGAAAATATACTGCGTGTAATTTGATTTCTTGCCATAATATCAGTCCTGTCTGTAGAACATGGCACTTGGCTATGACCTGGATAGTTGTACTGAGAGATACAGTAATGTGATCATTTGAGCTACTACTCATGACAATCTTCAAATTGCCCACGAATTACCAAGCGCCCTTTGAGGTCACTCAGTAAGTCTGGGACCTCAACTATGAGGTGAACAGATGGGGCAATGAATTACAAATATCCATCAACTGCCTAAAACCATAGAGAGAGAGAGAGAGAGTGAGAGAGACAGAGATTTTCTGGCACTCTGGCAACAGGAGTCGCTGGGAGGGAGAAGCTCGGAGTTGGGTGAACATCAAACAGTGTAATTTGTTACAGTAACTCCAGGCCTTGGTTGCCCTCTTGCAACATCTGAAACTAGAGACGAGAAACTAGTGGTTTGACAGGAGCTCCAAAAAAATGCCAAAAGTGAGGACTTCCACTGTGAGTGGTCCAGCTCCTTAATGGTGTTTCTCATGGTGGATGGGGTTATCAATTTTTGTGTGGACTTAAATACTGTCTCTAACTTTGATGCTTAATAGCTGTCGAACTGCTTGGTTAGTTAGGTTGGACTTGCTTTTGATAGACATTAGGGAATATGTGTAAATTTCCTTGACTTCCTTGATGGCCAGCAAATAAAAGGACAGGACAGTATTTCTGAACTGTGCAATTGAATTGGTGGAACTATGGCATCCACTTGAGCCATGGCCAGGTACTGTATGTTAGTTGCAACTCATTTACAACTAAATGACAACAGACTTCATGACGAATGCCACTGTGCAGATGACTTCTTGTTATCTGCCACCTCAGCCATTTACACTCAGTGACCTACAGACTTGGGGCACAGGTGGCTGTAGCAGATTTCCTCTCACCAGGGAAAGGAGGTGGCTACAGGCCAGACAGGTCCTCGGCTGGGGTTCAGCAGTGGAATATGTAGTAGCTGGAGTGGTTAAGTGATGTTTTCTGGAGTAGTCAAGGAGAAAGAATGTGCTGATGTCTAAATAAGGGCACTTGTATAAGATTAATGAACAATTATTTTGTGTTATGCAAGCGACTACAAGTCGAGGGAAGGACATGAGCCTTGTTCCATTTATTTCATATTAATTATAGAGTACATTCACTTTTCATGAACATACATGTCATGGAAATATTGGGCTACATTGGTCTGCATGACTGTATAGCATACTGTACATCTTTAAGAGAGAAAAAGAGAGAGGTTGGGTTGGTGTAGCCACGATACCAAGGTCTGGAAGAAGAACTAAACTGACCCTCATTCATAAGAAAATTGGTTCTGATGATCAGGAACATTTCAGGAACCACTCCATCAAGGCACGTTAAGCCAGTTCTACATCACTATTGGACAGAAAGGCTGCTGCCCAAGAAAGAAGCCTCTGCTCCAAAATACACACCTTGAAACTTAACCAAACTTTGAACACAACACAACCACACGGATGAAAAAGCTCTCTGCAGAAAAGTTTTGACCAGAGGTAATCTAATGCATGCTTGAAGTAGTAATGGTGATGAGCTTAAACTCCAGAACACTGTACCAAGTGGTAAAAGGGTCATATTTTGGCATTGTTTTGGTGCCAGTGGAACTGGTGCATTGCAGAAAGTGAATGGAATGTTGAAGAAGGAGGAGAAGGACAATGACGTCATCAGAAAAACCTTAAAACATCATCTTGATGATTGAGACAAAAGTGAGTTTTGCCCCAGGGCTGTGACCCCTAAAAACACACCAAACATATATCATGTTATCATAACACTGCAATGTCATGAAGATATCTGAGAGAAACAAGCCTTAACTCTGACTGTTACGAAGTCCTGATAGTAAAGACTCCTTCCATGAAGATTAGTACTTTTTTTTATCACCCTGTCAGATGTAATGTACAGTATATCAGATAATGCTCTCTGGATATGTGATGTTCTAATATATTATTGTTTCTAGATGAATATAAACCTGTGATTTGATAATGCAATACTATCAGAGCTGCTGTTAAATGTTATGTGCATGAAAATGTAAATCTGATATTTATTCAGAGGAAGATTGATGCATGTACTATGAAGAAGAGAAAGAAGAAGAAAGGCCAGAAGAATGTGGCGGTGCGGCCTAGACATGATGTGATCACGCTTAGGTATAGAAACACCAAAACCTGGGTGGTGCCACATCCTCCTGGGCTCTGCCACTCTGCGGAAAATGTCAGCAAAAACAGAAATTTCCATCTTTCACTTCCCCAGTTCTTACTGTTATATGATGGTTGTCAGCAGAAATGTACCTTTCTATTACCAAACCATGATTTTGTAAGGTGGTGATTGGCTATAAGACAGCCTCTGGACTTTTTCCTGATATAAAGGAATGCATTTTTGCTCTGCTCGTCTTCTTAAGCAAACATGAAGTCGTCTCTGTCGTCCGTAGGGACGGCTGCATTTTTCCTCGCCTTCTTCTCTCAGGTAAGATGAATAATTATTATCAATAAGCATCACATTCATAAATTCTTGATGCCATATTTTTGCTGTTAGTGTGTGAGCGGAAAGGACTGTGTGTGTAAGCTGAACAACCTGCAGCGTCCTTTTCCAATGAAGACACTCGACTCCATTCGCACTGGGGCTTTCCAGTGCAACAAGAGCATCACTTCAACGCAGGTGTGTACTGTAGCTTATCAGAGAATATTAGAAGTTACTGGTACAACTTGAAAGTTTCATCTTTTTTTTTTTAGAACATCAGATATTGCAATCTGTCTCTCTCTCTCAGTTAATGGAGGTGGATATACTGATGCTGGGTGTGCAGCGGCGACTAGAGCAGCTGGAAGAGAGCGTGTCTGTGCTGGAGAATGAGGACGATGGTGATCTCTATGGAGCCGTATCGCTGCGAATCATCGAGCTCGAGCTCGCAGAGATCAGTGTGCTCATGGCTAAACTGAACAATACCATCAGCTCCCACCAGCAGCTCAGTGAGAGCACGGCCACCAAGGTGACGTACTGCAACACATCACGCCACACCTTTTCTCTACCCTTTGTGCAATGACAAAACTGTAGCGTAAAATCCGCACTATTTTAGTCACCTTATATATTTTTTGCTTTGTTGTCAAACTGAAGAGGTAAACCACAGAGCTTCGGGGTGTGTGGGACTCAGGGATACCAGGGGTCAATGTTTTATACTTCACTATAAAGTAAATAAGGTTTGGAATTGCTTAGAATATAATCTCAGGTGATTTTTTTTTGTCACAATGGATAAGTACTGTAAGCCTGAAGTTGTGTTTGTGGTTATTTAAGTATGCAGTTTAGGTGATGAATGTCTTTATTAGATCATGTCTTTATTAGAGTATATCATTTTCATCTTTTACCTGTAAATGGTGAAAAACCTCTTGACACATTCCACAAACCTGTTCGTGTCTCTATATCATTGATGTGAACCTCAGGTAAATTGTATTGTTAAAATACCTTATAAATCCTACCTACTGTACAGTTGAAATTAATCATTTTGACCTAAACAGTGTATTGTGTGAGTATTACGTACTGTAGTTCAATCAGTGGGCAATAGTGATCGGAAAGCCAATAACTATAATCTGCTCAGGTTGCATGCTGACTCAAATGTAAGTCACACTGGGAAACTAAAAAGCCTCTGCTGAATGATCAGTGAAATTAGCTAGATGAATGGTTGTTGTTCTATGTGTCTTTACTGAAGCTGCAAAACATGACCGAGGGCATGGAGGAGCTGGAGGCCTTCGATCTTTTGCACGTGGCGAGCAAACAGCGAGAAAATAAGCGCCTGACGAAAGACTTGACCAAGTGTCAACATGACCTTCAGGCCACTCCTGAGCCTCCCACTCCTCAAACACGTATGTACAGTTTAGTGTTTAGCTCTTAATTGAAAAAAAAACTTAATTGACGTTCAGGCACTAATAAAGAATCGAACTATTAATATAACAGTCAGAAGTTTGTTTGGGTCCTGAACCCTGTCTGATCCAGAGATGCCATGTCATAGTGGACGCCATACAATAAACAGATCTTCTTAATTTAATTTTCCTTTCTTTCATTTCTTTCTTTTTTAACCCAACGCCAGCTTCTATGGCTATATTAATGATGAAAGTCATTTTTGTTATTCAATATTAAAACTAGACAAGATGTTTACAATTTTTTCCCTAAGAACTTTAAAACTACATTTGGATTTACAGTTTCTTAAAGGAGTAAAAAAAAGTTACAGTCAAATAAAATGTATTGATGGACAGCTGGGCTCTGCATGATGAACACTGTGGTGGATTTTCTCACACAAATGTGTGTGTAGATTTTGAGTGTCCTATCCTGCATCATGTGTAGGATCTCCTTAAATTAGGCTTCAAGGAATAACTAAAGTACAAGATTCTGATTTAAATGAAATAAAATAAATAAATAAAAATATATATACAGTGCAACCTCGGATTGCGAGTAACGCGGTTTGCGAGTGTTCCGCAAGACGAGCAAAGATTTTTAATAAATTTTGACTTGAA
>JAQQZT010000002.1:29539649-29564793 GCA_030068275.1 Clarias platycephalus | reverse complement strand
ATGAAGGGCATTTTCACAGCTTCCCGCGGCCAGCCGCGGCAAGTCGCGGGATCCCTTTTCTGAAAACGTGCGTTTTTTAAGGCCCCATCTGTACCACTGAGCCACCGACGGTGTTTCATCACTATTTGACTTAAACTACTTGACATTTCATGGACTAAAACCCGGGTCTAAGAATGAAATCGGATTTTCCTACCTATGCAAAGAAATTCGACTGAAATATCAGTGGATTAATACAAAGCAGCATTTCTCCATCTTCTAGTTTCTTAATTCAGTCTAGTTCAATCTGGTTCAGGCATGTTGATTAGTGAATCAGAATCACTGCACCAAACAAAAATCAAGCAAATATATATACACTGTATGTGGCTCCTGTAAAATATGCAAGTAGCAAATCATAGAAATCACCTTTTTAATTTTATTTATTCATTCATTTATTCATTATTTTATTGTTCCGACTGCTCGAATCTCCCGGACTCCCGGACAGCTTCTTACTTCAAACAACAACAAAAAGATTCTGCAACCCAAAATGAGTCGACCTCAGGTTCTGTTCAAAAATACTAAACATCTGTACGTAAAATTCCATACGTAAAAGCGACCTGGCTATGAATGCTCTGCATGAAGTGCTGATGATTTGTCTCGTCCCTCACTTGATGTCTGTCTGTCTGCGAGTCTGGCGTCTCGAACTGAAGCGAAATGTCTGAAACGTCCAGTAGATATCAACCTTCTGAACAAGAACGATTGCAAAAGGGAGATTCATCTAACACAAACCCTGAACAGTGAGTAAAGGTGTGGTGTGTGTGGTGTGTTTGTGTTAAAGTAATGGTGTGTGTAGAGGAGCGTAATCTCCCCTCTGAGCTGCTATCACGTCCCCCCAGATGGCGGCCGAGTCAGATTACCACACGGGGCCTCGAGACAGCGCAACAATGAGACGGGAATTTAAAACGGGGGGCGAATCACCGCACCAAGCACCCCCACAATCATGCTGTACCAAAACGTACTCGACCATAATGCACGCACGCACGCACACACACACACACACGCACGCACACACAGACCTGGGCTTTCCCACAGGACATGCAGTGGGTTTTAGGGAATTCTGGTTGAGGCTGAGAATGAGAACCCTACAGTAAACCTGATCTCCCTGAGTTCACATACACACACACACACACACACACACAACTTTACAGCATGAAGTCTATAGGGGCGATTTTGCATGCAGACGTCCTGCAGTGTCGCTCCAATTCGACACGTTTTTTTTTTTTTAAACAGCTTCAAATTCCTTTTAAAAGCTTCTTTTAAAATTACTGTGCATGAAAGTGTACAATTTGTGCGGCGTAAATTTACGCTATACGATTTCATACCACAGACGTCAGTCATCGCGCTGCACTCTATAATGTAAAGTGTGAAAAATCGTTAGTCTGATAATGCGAGAAGAAAGTCTGTGTACAGTAGCTGTATAATCTATTGTGACTGAAACGGGACAGTTATTTGCATTAGGTTTAGTTTATATTCACAATTTATCAAGTGTGTATGATAAAATAATAAATGCAGAAAGAAAATCCTTGACTTTTTGAGAGACATGATGATGATGTTGTTTGATCCTAATTGTGGATTATGGATAAGATTTTTTTTTTTTTTTTTACTTTTTTCGTTGTTGTTGTTGTTTGTTTTTCAGGTGTGCAACTTCATATTTATACCTCGGGGAAACAGGACATGATTATAAGAGTTCCTGGACTGTGAGCTAAAAAAAGAAAAATTATTATACAAATATTTCAAATGATATAATGATTTGAAACACAGTTTATTTTATACATTATGGGTGCCAATAATTCAACAATTAATTATGTGTTGTACCTCCTTCCTTGTAAAGATCTGCCTAGTAAAGCATTTTCCTTTTTTTTTTTTCTCTCCACTTCGGTGCCATGGGGACGCAAACTTTGGCACCGAGCGAGTTATATGATTAATACACCGAGCATGTGGTAGATTGTTAGAAGTCTTGAGCGTGTCGCCTCACCTCTTCCGATAATCTCGTTGACGTGTAGGAGCAGGTCTTCCCTGGCGATGACGACGTGCTGCACCTCTTTCAGGAGCTCGGGGTGGAGGCTGCTCAGGTCCACGAGTGCAGAACCGGGCAGGAGCGGGGAAGACGGTTCTCCTTCCGCGCCCAGCATGGAGGACAGGTCCACGTGCGTGTGGTGGACGTATGGGGGAGGGCGGCACGTCTCGCTCGGAGACATCGGCAAGCTCTGGTCTGCGGGGGTCGAAAGGTCGAGAGGTCAATCACTGGCTGGACTAGAAGGGTCAGCTAGATGAGCTGAGAGGTCTAAGAGGTCAGGTAATTACAATAACTACAAAGGGAGAGGGGGTGAAACTCGAGACATGGCCTTTTTTATTATTTTTTTTTATTTACGCATGAGAGACTGAAAGAGAGAGTTTATACTCCTTTGAGACACGAGAGCAAGAGAGCATGCAAAGAGGAGGAGGAGGAGGAAGAGGAGGAGGAGAAGGAGAAGGGTGAGGATAAAAGTTTGTCTGCTGAGCTGTAGGAGAATCCCTTGCTGGAGCAACATGATGCAAAATATTAAAAGTTTTATTTTGAGCAGGAAGCAGCAAAGGCAGCAAAACGTACCCTCAAGCAAAGTGGTTCTATAGTCCAGAGACTCGTGAGACACCAATTCGTTAGTGGGACTGACACTCCTCGCGTTTGCCAGCATGTCCAAGTGTGGAATGTGAGCGCGGCCGTCATACCAAACCATCCCCTCAGTTAAATCTACACGCACATATAGAGAGAGAGAGAGAGAGAGAGAGAGAGAGAGTTTTTTAAAGAAAACGAGGACAGACCCCTTTTCCCCATGTGCTCCTACATTATCAGTCTAGCGCAACCCAGAAACTGATGCAGCTCTCCGCTTCGCTCGCTCGCTCTCTCTCTCGGGAGAACACATGCTATAAATAAAAACGTTCCCCATTAAACATCAGTTTCTCATCCAGACCTGAAACAACAAGCGTGCCCCGTGAACGTCCGTGGCGAAGACAAGCGCGAGGCCAGACTGCGCGGATACAGTACGCACCATCGATGTGCTTCTTCCTTTTGATCCAGGCGAAGAGCGCGAGCATTACGAGCAACAGGATGGACACGAACACCACGCCGGCGATCAGCGGCCTGTAGTCCTGCTCCTGCGCCAAAACTACGCGGCCCAGGATCACCGAGGACGAGGCCTGCATCCACTGCGGAGAAAAACACACACGTGGAATCATCTACACATGTGGATGATGCATCTACTGTACACTGCTCGTTTAAACGCTCGGTTCAAGTATTAAGAACAAAAAATGTGAACGTACAACTCGAACACCAAGTTAAACAAACCCAAACAGAAGATTAAGAGGAGATGTGAGATGTGAGACGGCTTCCACTTCAGCTATTTTTAGTAAAGTATTCCTTTCGGCTGTAGACGTACATGATGAAGTGGTCCAAACAGCAGATAAGAGGTATAAGAGCTAAGGAACCGCTTGAGGATTAAGATAAGTGTGGTGTACACGACATAAATCTGGTACACGTTAGTGATTCAACTAAGCTTGTGCAGCGCTGCAGTGTGTATATTTAAACATTCCCCAAACTCCGAACCCACTTAAATCAATGCATTCTGTCATTTGGATTTTTTTTTTTTTTTCCCTCAGGATTTTTACAGACTTTCACCCCTAATTTTAGTTGTAGCCAATACAGGTCACTCCGCCATGAAGGCAACAACGTGAACCGGAGAGGGCGAACGAAGGCTGTCGCATGTTTCCTCCGAGGCTACACGCGATCTTTCGGGTGCTTGGACAAGATTGGTCAATTTTTTTTTCGGTAACATCTGCTCTTAAAGTGATTCAGCTGCAAATCATAGGTTTTACATCGTCTATGCCGCTTAATCCTGCAATCAGGGTCGCGGGGGCCTGGAGCCTGTCCCAGGAAACTTAGGGCACGAGGCGGGGTACACTCTGGACAGAACACAAATCCATCACAGGACACACACACTCATTCACACACTACGGGAAATTTGGCAATGCCAGTTAGGCTAATCTGCATGTTTTTGGGCTGTGGGAGGAAAACCGGAGAACCCAGAGGAAACCCACCAAGCACAGGGAGAACAAGCAGACTCCATGCACGGAGACCCGAGGTGGGAATCGAACCCTCAACTCTGGAGGTGCAAAGAGACACTGCTAACCACTAAGCCACTGTCCCGCCGGTTTATTTTATATTACATAATAATCCAACATGTCTTTTTGTTTCCATAGTAACAGCTCATTCAAAGGAACACTCAACGTTAACATGTTTGGAAGGAGTCTCCAGTGTCAGACCTAACGTAACTTTATGTTTTCAAACATAATCAGGACAGAGGAGTTTACCCTTCTTAGCATTTTTTTTTTTCAGTAAGTTTTTTTGTCTTTTTAACTTGAGAAAGATGTAAAGAGCAAAACAAGCAAGTGAACGACTGTTTATAGCTGCTGTAAAATAATAACAAACGTCTTTTGCAGACATTCCACATTATATGTAGCTGCTTTATAAATAGATTAAAATGAACAATGTGTCATTCTTTAAGAAATAGAATTAGAAAATCGTTGACTTTTTGAGAGACATGTGATGATGTTGTTTGATCCTATTTGTGGATTATGATTTTTTTTTTTTGTCTTTTTCTTTTTTGTTGTTTAGAATTTAATTCTAGGGGTGGATTCCAGATGCCTCTGCCGCTGCACAAGTGTAGACCTTCTTCTTATTAATCTGCATGGCAAAAAAAGACTCTTAAAGACACTTTGAAGAGAAACTGAGCTATTGAAAAAAAACATCAGTCATTTGACCTTTCTCTGACCTTTACTCTGTTCTCAAAATCTAATCGGAGGATTTTCAGGGAACATTAATAATTCCATGATTTGAGATATACAGTAGCATTAATGGATTCTGAAAACCCAAAAGCCTCGAAACTCTAGTGGTTTAAAATAATAATAAAAAATAAATAAAAATTATAGAAAATTCGCTGCAGTATAAAAGGACTGAAACACTGTTACAGGAAATTAATTGGCTATGAAGTGGTAACATGTAACTGGTCGTTGATGTGTTACGTGCTATTACAGCAGGACAAAAACTTTTGTCCTGCAAAGCGGAAGTTATCTACAATTAGAAGCATTCTTTCCTTCAGAAATAATTTAAAAGTGGTCAAAGACGCGCAGGCCAGCTTCCAGGACAGGAAATTGGATTAGAGCCGAGACGGTTATTGAGTTTAGTCTGGGACGTGCGTTTTTCTCACACCCTGTCTCGATGTGGTTAGATTAGAGCCACACTCACGCTAACATTCGCTGAGCGGCCGTTCCGCGCTCGGCATCGTATCAGATCATCTGCGGCCTGAGGAGCGCCGCTGTTTATGTGCGCGGACGGGAAATAAATACGAGCCGTCTTATCGGAGATGTCTTCCAGGTTCATAAAACAACCACAAAGCGCACGTGGAGGAAAAATTCATATCTAATATCCCGCTCTGAAATGACTCCGAGCTAATCTGGCACAATCGGACGGCGATAGGGGGCGTCGTCGGGCCTCTCTCACCTCCACCTCGAGCTCTCTGGTGGCGGTCTGGAGCTCGGCGGGAACCGTGCACTCCAGCGTGTTTCCCACCAGGGTCACGCTCTCGCAGGAGCGGTTCGACACCCGCAGCACCTCTCCTTTCACTGCCTCCACGTCCACACGGGGAACCTGCGCGCAAAAAAAAAAAAACAGAGAGAGAAAAACACAACACGATTAAACAATGATGTGTACGCAGGTTATTAAATGAGAACGCCGAGAACATTTGCATAATATATACATTACATATCCTCTGTATTCACTTTTACTCTTTAGTACTAATAGATCATTTTGTTATAAAAAATTTAATACATGAAACAGGCTTGATTACACTGAAAGCTGATTTACTAACAGCTTTATTTTTTTCATTCATTTCTTCGTTTTACTAAAATGTGTGAACAATGTAACAATTTACAAAAAAACAAACCAAAAAACAAAGTGATCATTGTGGTTAATTCGTTCAAACTGCACATCTTTAGCTCATTTATTTACACCTTGTGCACAACTTTAGTAAAACACTGGCTTGTTTTTTTACATCCTGCACTTGACTTGTAAAACGTTGTAAAACGAACGCTCATTTTATTACTCCGTGTGCAAACAAATTACTCTAACATCCACTCATTTTATGACTTAATAAAACATTCACTCATTTAGTACATTGTGTCCACATGACTTAGTAGTGCTCGCTTGTTTTGTTTTTCTTTGTGTGCGTGATTTAGTAAAATGTTCACCTTATTTTAACAATGTGCTCATGACTGAATACTGAATAAAATGTCTGACTTTTTTCTTTTTTTTCCATTGTGCACACAATTAAGTAAAACGAGCACGCTAATTGGAAACGAAATCTGATGTGACGTCTCCAGGGCTTTGTAGAAACTTTGTAAAAATGGACCAAACACTTTAGTAACTTTAGTAGTCCCTTATTAGTGGCCATTAGGTTCTATTCAAAGGAGTAAATTGGAACGGATTAACTTTGCACACACACGATGTGAGTCACTGCAGCCTGAAAGTCACATGATTAAGAGCGATTCAATGGTAAAATCCACACCGCTGATGAAGTAACACATTTTCTTAGAATCCCATTTGCAAGCTTATACTTAAAATGATCGTTTTTCCAGGTCCAGTTTTACTCGGACAGGAGTCTGTTTGAGATTAGCAGCTTACGGGGACATTTGGCAGCAACAACAACAACAACACTGTCGTAAATGTTATTTCCTCACATGCAACTTCATTTAATTCGTCCTGGTGAATTGCAAATTGTGTGTGCGTGGTCAATCATGTTGCACATGCAAATTAGGGTTTCTTTAGGTTTTGGAAGGTGGGAGAGGGGGGTCATTCTCGGATAAACTGATCTGCTAATCTAAATGAGTCAGACTCCGAACCAGGAGACAGAGAGAGAGAGAGAGAGCAGAAGGCAATAAAGAGAGTGATCACATTCTTTGCATGACAGCCTGGGCTTTGCAGATTGGACACACTGTTCACGTCTGCACCTGTTACCATACACTAGCAATCAGCCAGCGACCCCATAAAGCACACACACACACACACACACACACACACACACACACACACACACACAGATTTCTGGACAAACCTCCAATAACCAGCCCAGTTTTTTTTTTTTTTTTTTACAGTTTTTTTATTTCCCACCATTAATGCCTCGTGCAGCTCAGAATGAATTTTTCATTCTCCATTAATGGTTTTTTTTCTAAAGCTGCATGAACGAGCCTGCCTCACTGAGTCTCCCTGTCCATTTCTCCTGATTGGTTCTGGTTCATTCACAATCGCTCAGAAGCTGCCAAGTTCTATTTTCATTTCTATAGGAAAAAAAAACAAAGTGGCATGGACCACCACGAAGGCAAACAAACAAACTGCATGGGAATGAGCGTGCACAAAAAGTCTCCAGGGGGGCAAAAAATAAAGGAGAACCGCTTTAGTTCCCATTAGCATTAAACACCAGGCATGTATGCTAAGCGTCCTTGAAACAACAGGAACGCGTGGCTTGTCCTTGGGTAAAATTTAATTTTATAAGGTTTAGGCTTGAGGTGCATCGTTTACTCATTAAGTATCTCAAAATGATAGAATTACAAATCTCTGTACAAGACAAAACATCTCATATGTAATCAAATTCGACTAACATTTTTAATTAGTTTTTTACTGAACAAATAAACAATTGCTAATCGTGGTTCTAAATATTATTTACCCTATTTTAAGCTCAAAATTATTCTTATTTAAGTATTAGATAATTGCACACGCACAATTTGAGAACGCCAATTAGGATTATCTGCATGTCTTTGGACTGTGGGAGGAAACCGGAGAACCCGGAGGGAACCCACTAAGTATGAGGAGAACATGCAAACTCCATGCAGTCAGACCTCGAGGCGGGAATCGAACCTGGACACTGGAGGTGCGTGGCTACAGTGCCTATGTGTTTTGTATTATAATCTTATAAATTTAAGACTTTCGACCTGGTTGCTCCTTATTAGGTTGTGTTTTGTTTGTAAATAAACGACACATTAAACTAAAATAAACAAATAACACACAAATTAAATAAATAAATAGATCTTTCCCAACAGTGTTTGACTGATGGTACTTCTAGTCCTACTAGTGACCTAGTATAAGGTCTATATATGTCTATAATAGTATATATCCCCTTTAAAAGGGATTATGCAGTAAACATGGAGGATATTTGATGCTAGAGACTCATACTAAGAACCCCCCCCCCCCCCCTTCTCAACAGCTGCACTTAACCAGAGAGTGGCAGCTTCACAAAAAAAAAAAAGAGAGAGAGAGAGAGAGAGAGAAAAAAAATCCTTCTGCATTTCATTGTTCGAATGTTCGTTTCCTCACCCTGTTTCCGTTGTTAATGCGAAGGATCTCACCATTAATGTGTCAAAGGCTGGAAGCCTGAGGAGCTGCGAACAATACGAGAGACGGAGGGAATACGCAGGTTAGAGGGTCAGCTGGTCCGCAATAGGAAATGAACTGCGTTTCCTGTTTGGTCTCTGTATTATTTCCTTCCAGCTCGCTGAGCGCTAAGTCTCAAGGTGGTTTGGTTTGTGTACGGCCGGGTCCAGGGGGCTCAGAGCACACTGGAATTTTAATCAGCTTCGGATAAAGAAAGGAAATGTTCAATATACGGTGTTAAATATTTAATATTCAGCACCTGCTCTGGATCACTCATGTTCGTTATACTTCACTGTGTTACCTCGTAGGTCAGATCTTTTCTTATTGTTTCCATTTTTAGACGGAACTCAGATGAACCCGATTAAACATGTAGAACCAAGCTGATCCAGGATTGAGTGCAGAAATCATTTGTTTAGACATTCAGATGTGTGTGTGTGTGTGTGTGTGTGTACATTCCCTGCTTTTTGTCCTTTTTTTTCATTTTTGCATTGGCTTGGGCATAAACAAGATAATTAGTTTCTTCCCCCTATTGTGACCTTATACTGTATAAGAAGATCCCCTTTCCACTGCTTGATGCTCAACTCTGCTGCTCTCTGGAGGGGCGTGGCTCAGCAGTAACTCATTTACATGAACACTGAGGTATAAAAATGCATTACTGGACCCTTTAATGACGTTTCAGCATTTGGCAGACGCCGTTATTCAAAATGACTTTTTTCTCTCATTATGTGTCTCAGCAGTTGAGGGTGAAGGGCCTCGCTCAAGGGCCCAACCAGTGTCAGTGGGGTTTGAACCTGACACCTTCCAGGCAGTAGTTCAACAACTTAATCCCAAAGCTAACACACACTGTGGGGGGAAACTCTGAGACCTGTGTTAACTTGTTGAAGAAATAGTAAAATTTTGGAACCTTTAAAGCGAAAAGTGGGCTTTACAGGGGTCCCAGCTAGGTCTTAGTGCCTGCAGAGTTTCTGAGTGTGCTTGTGTGTTTGTGTGCGTATGTGTGTGTGTTTGTTTGGGAACCCGCGAGGCGGGGGGCTGTAAAGCTTTACACCCCCCCCCCCTCCTCTCGGCTTCAAACACAAACACACTGAAACTCTGCTCTGTCGCAATTGTTTTCAAATGTAAGGAGCTGGTTAATTTGTTGTTGTTGTTGTTTTACGTTACAGCAGTGATTACGTTCCTTGCTAATTTTTAAATGGTTTAACGGTCTCTCCGTTAATGTGTGTGTGCACACGGAAACACTTATCTGTCGGGATTTATTTTCACGTTTTTTTAAAGGTAAAGTGCAGGTTAATTTGTTTTATTTTTACTTTAAATTTTGTGTTAATTATTTTTATGTATTTATTTTTTTGGGCTGTAGAACGAATAATTAGAGTTTCCATTATTTTCTATGGGAAAATTTAATTTGGTTTACGAGTGTTTTTGGAATACGAGCCGCTTCCGGAACGAATTATGCTCGTAATCCGAGGTTCCACTGTACTAAGAAATTCTTCATATTTCTAAAATGCTAATAAATTAGATATATAACCAGATTGCACCATTTGTAATGAACTACACATTAATGCACAATCTAAATCTTTTGGGACCTGTTGTATGTGGGTCCCAGTTCCTTCATGTATAATGTAACCTTTTTTGAAGAACCCTCGTGTCTAAGTGTTTGTGTGTAAGTGTGGTAAAGAGCGTCTCTCGTACCTTAATCTCCAGCACACTCTTGCTGCCTCTTGGAGTGAGAGTGGGCTTCTGAAACTCCTCAAACTTCGGGTCCTCCACGTAGGTCAGGTCGTAATGGCGCGTCGAGAAGCCGTCGAGGACGAACTTCATCTTGGTGGCGACCGGGGGACGAACGTTGAGGCCCTTGAGTGAGGGGGTGATGCACACGATGGCCAGTTTGTCTTCACCTTGCGTGCAGGTCTGAAACACAAGCGACACCGTCACTCGAGCAAACTACTCGAGGAAAAAAAGTAGGAAAATAGTCCTCACGCCATCCAGTTATCTTAACAAAAATAATATATTTTTTACTTTTAGACATGTCTGATCAGGGTGCACAAGTCATGAATGAAGTTAAGTTGCTTAACATTCTTGTCTGAGTAGTCTAAAGTAAAAAGTAACTGGACTGTAAAGCATTAACGTGACCAGAAAGTCTCGGTTATAAAAGTCAGTATATTTTAAAGTAGTAACCCCATCCTGTTCTAGTTCCTTGTCAACTTATGATGGTGGAACTTTCTAACCTGACAGTGGACGGAACTCGGAGACAGGAAAGAGAGAGTTTAAGAGAGTTTAGAGAAAGTATTCAGAGACAGGTTACACTCCTGCTTCACTCCATTTCGGTCTTGTCTTCTCATCCGGAGCATGTAAACGATTCATGGACTTTAAAGATACAATACTATTAATTAACTATTAATTGCACTTGCACTTTATGTCGTCCCTTTCGTATTGGACTTAGATTGTTTTCTGTTAATTTAAAAATGTCAATCTGTCTTGTCTCAGCTAGTCAGCTAATTAGATTTCTTATTTATGTTGTATGGACACCTTAGACCTGGAGGAACCGTGTTTCGTTTCAATGTGTACTAAACTACATATGGTTAAAATAACAACTTGGTTTGACTTGACTAATGAATAATTTTTTTTTGCTCAAATGGCATACATTCTTTTCTTTCCTTAACTTCCAGCTCAAAGTAAGGCCACTGCTTGACAAGGTCAGAAAGGTGCATAACTAAGACACGCCTTGCTTTTTTGACTGGAATAGTGCTGTGTGTTTTTTTTTCTTTCCACAGGATGGACAACTAGTGAACCGTGAGGAGAAATTTGCTGAATTTGACAAAAACGTATTGTGTATATTGGATTAAAATCACAGACTCCCCTTTTAAATCTGTAGTTACATCTGAGATCCGACATGCAGCTAGGACAAACTAAATAACAGACCTGGTATTTTTGGAAAGTCAGGAAAGTCTCCTCGACCCTGAGTTCAGCATGTGATGTCCTCCTGTCAGCATGAGTTTTACAACTTTAAACAAATACAAGTATTTGCTTTAGATCAATCAATATCCAAACATATTAGTTTGGTAAATCTACAAATGACTGTACAGGCCACTAATTTGGAGACTATATCTAACAAAAGATGAACAAAGTGCCATCAAACTTTTTCCCCAATTCGTACCTTGAAATGTAATTTCAAGTTCCAACGCCACACTTCCAAGTTTAGTTAACGCATCATGAATGCAGATGTGCACAATCCCTGTATTAAATCCTCACTATGGGCACTTAACTCGACCCTGATGTTTATTACATCCTGCTCTGAGGCACAGCATTGCCAGATTACATGCCTCATTTACAACCGAAAGTGTCCTGGCAGAGCAAACGCTCCTAAACAAACGACTCTGATTCGACGTTCCTCTGCCTCCTAGTGAGTCTCTGGATAGCCCTTCTTATAGAATGAAACTTATAAAAAGTTATAAGCAAACTCTTCAGTACAGTGGAACCAGATGGAACTCCCATCTTGCGTGTGTTGTAGATCAGGAGTGTTGGCGTGTGCAGGATAATATTTAAGAAAAAAAAAAAAAAAAAAAAAACTGCACAGTGCTCCTTTTGAGATTTTGCGCTCTGTACTCTAATATGTGTGAGTTATGATTTGGAGGCGTAGCAGATGCCTCCGTCTTTTGGCAGCGTCCTCGGCCCATCGCGCCTCCTGTGCTCGTTCCTCGCCGCACACTGTTAGCTTGATGTCATTGGTTCTGCTTTCAGACACATCCTGAATGCCTTTGATGGGATTATACCGTATGAATATCTACAGAGGTGATGACGGTGTTCCAAAAATAATCAGAATGCAGGGTTTCAGTCCAGATCTCTGGGTATATTTTGGCTGAAAACTGTTTTTTTTTGTTGTTTTTTTCGCTGCAGAGGGTTGGACTCCCCCCATGGACGACCAGACCACGGTAAATATTGACAGTGCGCTCAGAAAGAACGATGTAGCGTGTTTATCTACCACAACAAAGATACAGACGTGACCTTGAGTGGATAGCGGAACACGAGGTGAGGCAAAGTCCGATGGAAGTCGCTTCAAACCTCAACACTGGGTTTGTATCAGTATTTTGGAAAAGGCCATTTTCTTACTTAAACACACTGATAAAATTCCACAAACTCACAAAATATTCCTAAAATGACATATTATTAAATGTTTGGACTTCGTAGCTTGCTTCATCTTCAGGTTTGCTAACTTTGCTAGAGCTTTAACATTACCTGAACTTTATACCTAAATCGTTACGCTTCTCTCAAAAACAAAACAAGTTCCTTCTCAGTAACATCATCAGCACACACCAGAATAAGTCGATTCAAACGGAATGCAATTAAAATGAACTCAATCGGATGCTGACATGTCGATTCTGATTGGTCAGAAGGTGTCGATTAAATTTTTTAGATCAGCATCTCTGACAGGAGCGATGTTAACGTTTCTATGGTAACAGTGACACTGTAATAGATTTAAAGTGTAATTGTTGGAGCAGATGTTTGTTTTACAGAAGGAGTCTCCAGTTTCAAAGCTTTTTTTTTTTCACATTTGTGTCTTATTAGTTCTGGGACAAAGGCAGTCTGGTGGGCGAACTGAGGACTGTTTAGACCTACAGTACACCACAAGTTTGTGGATCACAAGTTTTTAGAACTTCCTGAAAACTAATGATCGTAGCGACGGCAACCACCCTCCTGGTTGTTGATTATTGTAACGACATGGAGCGTTTTATTCCTCACTCACTGATCAAATCACAGTAACACTGTATAATGCATCCTAAAGCACATTATGTCATTTCAGGATTTTATTTTCCGTGCGCTGTTTCCCGTGACCCCATTCTCTCTCCTCACTAACTCCTGATTGAGCAATATCACAGATGGAAGGTAAACACACTCAAAGCCTACTGCATGCACACACACACACACACTGACATCCCAGACTAACTCTTTTAAGTAAACACGTTTCCATAAAGAAAAGTGAACCTCTCATTAATTTAATTTCATTTCCGGCAAGCATTTAATTGTCGGCATTGAGTCACAGGAACTCTCTTGGTGTTTGACTGCAGAACGCATTACGTCGCGCGAACGGATTTTGTGGTTGAATAACAGCTGCTGAAGTAAAGAGACAAAAGAAGAAACAGATACTGAGACGTCTCGAGTTTAAGCCCAGGGCTTGCATGTGTACGGCCTCAAAGGGAGTTACATGAGAAACTTTATAACAGCGTGCAGAAAATTGTCAGTGTAAGGATACACTCTAACAACACCAACCCGCATAGAAAGGAACAGAATTTAGCCCAGGAAAAAAAAAAGAAAAAAAAAAAAAGCAGCGAATACGAGGTTTTAACCTCAGTGAGATCCATCACGAAGATGTTCACCGGGTGGGGATTAAAGCAAATGAGTTCCAGACACCGGGAGAGAGATGATGGAGCGGCATCGCTGCTTTCCGCAGTGCGTGAACATCCTGTTGGTGAAGGATTTGGCTGTCGGGTTTGGCTTGGACTATTGTAGCCTGAAGTTTCTCTAACCTTGTAATCAGACCTGCCATGATATATATAACAGCATTGAGGAAACTTTTACACCAGTCCTGGAAAGATGCAGCGTCGCTCTTGATTTAAGACATCAGATAAACGTGTGGCGGTTTGAGGAAACCTGTCGGATGTGGCTGAACTCTGACCAGCAGCCAAAAAATACAAAACTGCTTGGGATTTGGCTGAAACCTGTAGATTCATTTATAACATCCTTCAAAATGGAGCCGACACGATGAATTAATTTCCGCAAAATCGACTTGCATTTGAATCCTTCTGCAAAGATGTTGTGTAACGCCCCTCCCCCCCACACTCTCAAACTGGGCCCTGGTTCACGGTTCTTGGTCTCTCAACTCTGTGACCGTAATCACCTACAAATTGATGTATTAGCTGTGAAATGTTAGCGTACTTGCGAATAACCACTGACTCCCAAACCAGCTTGTGCTGATCTGTCATGAGCTGTCTGTGATTTATTTGCGGAACGCCAACGAAACCTCGCGAGTTGTTATGAATTGTCGAGAACCGTTTTTCTTTGAAGTCCTGTCAGTTAACAGCAACCTGGATCACAGTATTTTGGATTCCTTCTTATGAACATCCTTCTTATTAACATTTAAGCCCGGATGTGTAAGTGAAACGTAATGTGTTTCAGCATAGCTAACAAAAACACACAGCTTGGAACACTTAGCTAACTCTCAGTGAATTTTCTAGGGCTGAGCCTCAAACTGCTCCATCCTACCTATTTACAGTAAGTGCACCATATTGTTGGTGGAAAGAAAGAAATGTACCTCAAAATATAAGTTAAGTTAAGCCTTTATTTGTCACATATACACAGTGAAATTCCTTCTTCACATATTTCAGTGTAACTGGGGTCAGAGCGCAGGGTTAAGGGCCTTGCTCAAGGGCCCAACAATGGCAACTAGGTGGAGCTGGGGATCAAACCGCTGACCTTCTGGTCACTAACTCAGTGCCTTAACGAACGTTCCCTCACTGGGAATCGAACCCGGGCTGCGAGAGCGCCGAATCCTAACCACTAGACCACCAGGTAGTGATGTAGTGCACTGCATGTCAATTCAAAGATAAACAGGCTAATTAGCTAGTTAGCTACAATAGGTGCTGCATTGTTTGGAAATAAAGGCCTTAAAAGGAAAGATAAATGGAAATAGTGACATTAACCACTTATGTCCTGCAAACCGCTACGATTCACCTCCACTATCTTCATCAAAGACATTTTTCGAATCAGCATCAACGAATCAGCAGTTAGTTTTCAGATTATTATTTAAAGCTTGAAATAGAAATATAGATATATAGAGTATATAGTATATAGAAATAGATTTAATAATCTTATATTTTTTGGTTCATAGTATATAAAAGTGACCATATTGTAAAAGAAACTTGCTGGAGTATTTTTGCAGCGATGTTTGTTGTGGTTGAGTACACAGATGTGTAAAACTTTTTTGAGTCTTAACTTCAGCAGTCGTACACTTTCTAGGAAAGACAAAACAAAAAGTATACGCTGAAGAAAGCATTCAGATGCTTGGGTTTTTTTTTTTTTTTAATGTTCTCCTTCTATGTGCTGCAGCCTGTAAAAACGCCTTTAATGTTGGTGGGAAAGCCGAGGACACGCTGAGCCCTGGATTTAGCAGAGATTGCAGTTGCAGATATGGAGGAAAGCTCGTCAGATCCCCTCTCGCCGTCTTCGCTGGGGTCCTTTACTTGACGACTTCTTATTATTGTAAGAAGCTGCAAAGTATCAGCCAGAAGCGAGCTCGATCCCACAAGAAAGAAACTTAAAACCGAAGACCAGGATCCCAGAACCCGGGACTAGACTTCTGTTTCCACCATCGTAGAACTTCACTTAGCATTCGTGACTCAGACTAAAGGCATGTGGAATTAGTTTTTCTTTTTTTTTTTTTACAAACACAGCCTCATAATAAAAGTGCAAAAAAAAAAAACTATAAAACATTTGTCTATAGGACTGCACACTGTTTATGGTGAAGAATTTACTGTGCGACAGCTGGAGGTGTTTAAAATCGCTATTTAAGACGTCATGGGTTCTCCTGCATGATACTACAGCTTCCTGTCTGATTCGTCTTTGTCCTGTTGAGAACGTAACCATGTGGACAAGAGAAAGAGATCTGACTAGAATTAGTCCACCTACGTCCACCTAATTCCTTGCTGATAAACATATAGTTACAGGAGTTACGTTTCATTGCTTAATCATTAATGAAGATCTGGTTATGCTTGGTTTCATATTTTCAATTTTCAAATGACAAATTTTGACTAATCCCACAGATTCTGCACACATGAGACAACAGTTTTGAACATGAAACTGAGAATAAATTCTTGGAATAAACTCTTGGCACATGTTCAGGTCCCACAGCACCACAGGCTTTTGTTTCTATGTCACTTGTTTTAATTCTCAATGGGCTTTTGATATTGTTATGGTTTCGCTTTCTTCTCCTTCATTGGTTTCAATAGCACAAGCACAGTATATTTGTGTATATACAGTACTGTATATATATATATATATATATATATATATATATATATATATATTCCACTTTATATTGTTGATCTTTTTGTTTTCTTTTTTTTCTCACCAGTCTACTTTCCTTGATTTAAGGTGTACCATATGACCGGATGTACTCTATACCATATGTGGTTCTTCTTCAAACTTATTTTACAAAGTACAGTAAAACACTCACACTTGTATAGATTGTCACAGTAGGCGCTCTAGTGTTACGATTTCCCTTTACTGGAAACCTGTCCGTGAAGTGCATGAAGCGAGCTCCATAAACACATGGTGTGTTAAGGCTGGAGAGGAGGAACCCGGTGACCCTGATTGAACTCAACCCTCACTGAACACCTTTGGGACGAACTGATGAACTTGGACTGGAGCCTCCTTTCTCGATATCGCAACCTTAACGCCTGACCTCACTCACGGTTTTGTAACAGAATGAACACAAATCCCTACAGCCATAAAAATCCAAAAGAAATCTATTAGAAAGCCTTCCCAGCAGATAAAACTTAAACTTATTACAGAACTAAGATGTCTAACAAGCACATGTACAGGAGGTGTGATGTCAGGGGCGCGCAAACTTTTGGCTATATAGTGCATAACACTTCTCTGTTGAATCTATATTAATTAAATGCTGTTTTTGTTGTTGAGGATCTTTAAACAAGCCATGTCAAGACCACTAGTTAAACTAAATTCAAAAGTTTTGGCACCCTGCCCCAACCAAACACTGAGGTAGTTCTTGCTTTTAACATTAAATTTTTTTTTTTTTTTTTCATAGTTTATCAGCTCAGTTCCAGGATTTTCCCGAGCTCTTAATCCTGATCTGAAGCGTGGTATCTTGCACTGGATCTTGTTTATTTCCTGAAAATTCCTTTGTCTATTTTACAAGAGCTACACCTCATACATCTTGGTATTCGAGAGATAACAGCGCGCTCTTCTTCTTACAACCTGATGTGGAAAAAAAAAAAAAAAGGTCTCTTAGTAACTTCATTCGGGTGACTGGGAAGAAACATGAGATGCACTACATTAAAAATACCATAAAAATGAGCTTGAAGTGAAAGTCTGGAATTTCTCAGTGGGGCGAGGGCGAGCTCGGGCAGTTATTAGATCCTACAGACGTCCTGAAACACTGTTAGGAAATCAGATGTTCTTTGATGATGGCTATACTGAGATTCTGGTTTTTACATTTCCTCTTCACATTTGCAGCTCCGGCAATTGCGTGTATGTGTGTGTGTGTGTCTTTCTTATTTCCTCTCACAGTGGGATTAATAACTTTAACACCTGTGTGTATTTGATAGTGTGTGTGTGTGGGCACGGTGTAATATGGACTCACCACATAAACCTCTTTGTCCTTGGTGAACGGGGGACCGCTGAGGACCATCTGAGGTTGCATGGCTGAGTGGAGGTAGACGCCAGATGCTATCACCGTGCTGCCTCCACTATACACACACACACACACACACACACACACACACACACACACACACACACACATAGAGACACATAGATGAGCAGAATGGACAACCCTTTTGTTATACACATGCACGCTCCCCGCCACCCGACCATCGAGACCATAATGCATCCCAGCGCCCGAATCATTCATAGCCTCCTCGATAGCTCGTTCTCATTCTCTCCCTCTCTTTATTCATCCCTGGAAGTGTTTTTTTTTTTTTTTCACGTCCGTCCCTTGTATTACCTCGCCGTCACTCTGAGTGTAGTATTTTTCCTATAAGCCCTCGCCTCCTTCACTCCACATGTCGTCTGTGATTAGACTTGCGTTTGCCAGACATTTTATTTTATTAATTTTTTTCAATATCTTCTAAACACCCACACTTTCTTTTACAACATTATTTTTCACATTCTTCTTTCTCCTCTCATGCTTTTTCTTTTGCCCCTTTGCTCCAGTTTCGTAAAACTGTCTGACCTCTGTGCGTGCAGAAAGCAACTGAACGTGTGTATGCAATGACCCCATGATCAGGAAGTGATATGAGAAATAAAGGGGTACGACTGAACATTTGTGTCCCTGGTACAAATACACCATCCACACACTGAGTTACGGGAAGATCTTCTGAAAGTCACAGTAAGATGTGGCTGATGTCTCACTTGCTGAGTTTGTGAGTGTTGTACAGTAGGAGTGGCGTATGAGACGCACCTGATGAAGGAGCGCGTGGGCTGAACGTTGTGGATCAGCGGATCCTCGTTGTAGTTGTAACTGACCGGAGCTTGAAAGCTCACTCCGTCGATATGCAGCTGCACGTTAAGCTGCGACGGCGAGTCCTGAGGCGGAGTCTGACACGTCAGCGTGTTGGCTGATAAACTGCAGAGGATGTTAAAACAAAAATCCACCATGGCACAAACACACACGGTGAGACGAAATACACCGTCTTTCTCATATTATGAATATTTATTTGTTCATTTTAATGATTTAATCAACTCAAATGTCAACTCTCACCTTTGAACTGTGCAGGTACCGGTTCCGATCGTAACCTTTCGTGAGCTTCCGCTGTCCAGGTACGAACCCTTAATGGTCAGGATGGTTCCGCCAGATTTGGGACCGAATTCGGGAACGATTCCTTTAATAACAGGGATCTGCACAAACAAAAACAAAACATAGTAGAAAAGAGGCGAAGTCACATGATTCTATAGGATTTAAAAATATTATCATGCGTTCATCTTTTTCTCAGGTTATATGCAGGGTTATGATATGTGCGAAACTATTTTCCTGGTTAGCATTTTGCTGTTTTCCATCATTTAATAAAATAACAAAAAGAGGATAATAATGGAATAATAAATAGATAAATGTTATAAATGTATCGCCAGCTGTTAACCACTTCATTTTGCATGTTAATGATCTACACTTACTTTTGCTGTTTTCTAATTAACCAAAATTACCTCATAAAAAAGTGATGATAATCTTTAAGCTAGAATGTTGATAATTATCGCAACTAATATTCCATCATTCGCTCTCCGTGATGTTTCCAGGATCTCCACGACAGTTGAAACAGTACGCCATGCTTTTGGACGGTGCTTACCACAAACGAGAAGCCCTCGAGCTGTCCTTCCTCCTTCCCGCTGCGTACTCTGACCGAGTGAACGGAACTGGACGCGTTCACATGATCCAGGCTACAAATCAACCTGAAGGCAAAGACAAAAACATCCCCTATGATTTAACACAATAAACACGCTGTAGAAAGTAGCGGGATCATCAGCGCTGCTAAAAATCCCTACAGCAGTGACACTGTTCTGTCTGGAAGGATTCCCGCGCTAATTTTAACAAATGCGCGGCTGTCGAGGGTCGTCCCCGGAAACGCGGAGGCTAAATTACTTTATTTGTGTGGAAAAAACCCTTCACATAGTGAATTTTTTGTTAAACACAGGGCATCTTTTAAAGGTTACAAACTGGATTAATCGGATTAATTTGCTGGACCACTAAGTATTCAGACACACCAACAATTCTGGAAAGCTTTATTTCTCCTCCTGATAGCTCTACGCATACTGAACGAGACGTCGTACGTGTATGGAAGATAGACAGCACTGTGCAAAAGCCCTGACCCGCCTCATTTTTTTCATATTTTGCTTTTTGTATTTTTAATGTAATGTTGAAGAACAGTTCTCCAGGCTTTCTAAGCTTTCATTTTCAGCCCAGTCCCAGTACCTGAGCTGTCTCACAGGGGTGTGTTTTTGTTTGTTAACCCACACAGTGACCTATGAATCATTCAAGCATAAACAAAAAAAAATCATCTAAGTTGGCATAAAGGCATAAACCAATGAGAACCAGGTGCGGATGATGACAGAAGATCAGGCAATTCTTTCTCGCCAATAGTTCTGATTTGTTGAGGTCACGTCAACTCAAATGTCAACTTGTCGTGAACCTTAATTTTGCTAGCATGGTTTAAGACACGCTGCTGCTACGCGTGTTGATGTGATATTTTCTAATAGCTAAAGAAAGTTTACAAAGGAAGTTTTAAAATCATGATTTTTCATCTTTTTTTGCTGGAAGTCTGCTGCAGTGACATACTGTAACACATTTTTTCACACCACTTCCTAAAACACATATCTACTGGCTGCTCTGAACCAGTAGCTACACGTGACATACAGTAGGGAAAAATGATCAAGAACTACTTAAACCATTAAAAAAAATTATTTAGGTTCACTAAACTGTCACTGTGAATATGAGTTATGGGTTTCTGAGTTTCGTTTTCCTTCACACTGATCTCACCGATGACTGCTGACGTCTTTATCCGTCAGCCTGCACTTGGCTTCGGCCACGTCCACGTCGATGAGTTTGGCGTCAAAGCGATCTTTCTTACTGAAGCCAAAGTTCTTGCCACAGATCGTGATGCTGGTGTGGCCTTTCAGTGGAGCCGTTTTAGGAAAGATCTAAACCAAACAGACAAATAGATGAATAAAGTGTCTTTAAATGAAAGAAGGTGATTCACTTCATGGTGTGACTAATGAATAAAGAAAGCAATGCTTTTTCATTATGAATCTCCTCGTCTTCCCTGATCTGAAAAACATGTAAGATAAATATTCACATGCGGAGAAGTGCATCTGTTAACACCTGATGTTAGAAATCCATTCCAAGAACAAAGTTCTCTGAAACCCTGGCGTCACTGTTTTTCCCTCCTGATAACTCAGTGTATGAAGCAGCCAGAATCAATAAAGGCCAGAGTTTCAGAGTTTCTGAGTCTCGGAGTCTCGGAGTTGGTGGTCATTTCACTGGAAAGCACTTATTCTATTAGCCTGATTCTATTGTCTAATGTCGTAACCACGGCAACCCAGTTTAGGGTTTTGGGCAGGACAGTTACCTCAGTGATGAGGAGCGGGCAGGAATCTTGGTTCCAGCTCGACCCGGTGCACTGAGGAGAGCGAGTGCAGAGGTTCCGGTTCCGGCACCAACCGCAGCCCATGAAGGCAGGAGCGAGAAGACACGAGCTGCAGTTTAATAACTGCTCACAGCCGGGCCCGATTACAGGCACCTTGTGTACCTGCGAGAGAGAGAGACAGACATGGAAACAAAGAAAATTAAACAGAAAGAGACATAGAGGAGAAGAATGAAAAAACAGAAAGAACGAAAGAGAATGGGAGACAGAAAGAAACAAAAAAAATCAGAGATGGGAAAAAAATAGAAAAAAAAACAGATTAAAAGAAGAAAGAAAGAAAGAAAGAAAGAAAGAGAAAGAAAATGGGAGACGGAGAGAAAGAGAGAGAAAGAAAGAAAGAAAGAAAAATGAGAGAGAGGGAAAGAAAACAGGAAAGAAATAAAAAAAGAAAGAAAAAGAAAATGTGAGACAGACAATGAGACAGACAGGAAGAGGAAAACAAAGAGAGAAAGTAAAATGAGAGAAAGGGAAAGAAATACAGGAAGGAAAGAAAGAAAAGAAAGAAAGAAAGAAAGAAAGAAAGAAAGAAAGAAAGAAAATGTGAGACAGACAATGAGACAGACAGAAAGGGAGAGGAAAACAAAGAGAGAAAGTAAAATGAGAGAGAGGGAAAGAAATTTAGGAAGGAAAGAAAGAAAAGAAAGAAAGAAAGAAAGAAAGAAAGAGAAAAAAAGGGTGATGGAGAGAGAGAGAGAGAGAAAGAAAGAAAAATGAGAGAGAGGGAAAGAAAGCAGGAAAGAAAGAAAGAAAGAAGGAAAGAAAATGTGAGACAGACAATGAGACAGACAGGAAGAGAGAGAAAAAATCAGAGAGAGGAGAAGAAAAACAATAAAAAGTAAAAAAAGAAAAGTAAAAGAAAGAAAGAAAGAAAGAAAGAAAGAACATGAGAGGGTAGGAAACAGAGAGTTACAGTTGCTCAGCTGACTGTTACTAAGTGCTGACACTGGAGACTCCTTACTACTCCTTATCATTTTTACATCTACACCGTTACCATAGAAACTATGCCTGTTGCAAGAAGAAAACTAAACATTCCTACCATAATCTACAGACGTGACTGACAGACACTCACAGATTTTCACTGAGATAAATCCCCCCTCGCTTTAGACCTGACGAGTTGAACATATTAAAGCCCCTTCACCTTATTCCCTGTGACCAACAGTAAGGCGGCGTCCGGGCTCTGCGGAGACAACACTGCGACTTCTGAGGAGACGGGGAGCGTGTCCAGGAGGAAGTTCACATGCGGCTCCGTGTTGCCAAAACGGGAAACCACCACCTGCACAAAATGCCGGCGAGTGACATCAATGACCTCTCTAGCGAAGGCGGATCATAATGAAGCACATTTTTCTGTTTACTGTAAACGCCTGCATGGATTGTTGACGCGGTGACATTACGAACTGGGTTGTTTAACTTGTTGTTTATATCTGCACAAGGTGATGTAGGGGTTCTGCAGCGCGTTGTGTCTCGTCTTTGATTTTTTTCGGGCCAAAAACGATTAAAGTTCGCCGTGTCCCAGGTTACTTCATAATTCATATGCAGGTTGTAGATATCCAGGCTAAACTACAGACTGCACCCTAAAACTCTGCTTGGGAGGGATTTCAAATCAAAGGGTGGTGGTAATCCAGGAAAATTGTCACGGGTCATGCTCGGCTTGCTGTAATAACTGCTGTTTCGCTTTCCTTCGGGGCGAGATGACGGATTTGAAGCCTGATGACTGCGGCTGATGGCGGCGAGTGGGAGCAGACAAAAGCCACGGCCCGGGGCGAGAGAAGACGTAAAGGCTGCTGCTGCTGCTGCGGCATGTTGGGAGGTGTCGGAACACTCGCGCTATCTTCTTGCACCTGGACGAAAATTTATCACCCCCATGGTTAGGCTGCGATTACAGGCCTCGGAGCTAGCCCGGGTCTGAATAGGCCATTACAGAGCGCGCTCTCTTAAAGATCTGTTTTAACACACCTGGCCTGGATGTGTGGTGAGGTGGTGAGGTAAGAGTTGTGCGGGGTGCAATTAGTGTGTAGAAACTGTGTGTTAGCACAAAAACAGTGCGTCTGTCCTGTGGGAAAATCTGCCGTTTTGTGTGCGTGTGTGTATGTGAAACTCTGGGATGTTAGCATTCCATCGATTGGGGATTGTTCGCGATGCATAGTGAAGCTGAAGGAGTGTCTGCTCGGTGCTGACAGGTTGAAAATATGTAATGTATACGCTGTGTAGAGGAACGTCACGCTGTAAAGATTTGTCAACGGTTTGACACGGCCTTTCATGCCATGTACTTGTTGATACCAGACACATGGGAGTAACGGAGTGTGTTGTTTATCTCGGAGAAGCAACGGATACACATGACGTGTTAATACTGTAGCTGACCTAAAGTTAGAGGAGCCGCCAGTTTGTCAAAGTCAGAGCAAATCTTCTTATGGTCTGCAGGGTGTGCATTGTGTGTGTGAGCTAAAAATAAATAAATAAATAAATAAAATCAGGTCTTCACACACAGCCCCAGCTGTGTAAATGAAAAAAACTAATTAGGTGGTTCAGACAACACAATTCCAGCCAATCAGCAATAAGGATTGTTACCATTAATATTGTTCAGTTAGCCCTGTTGTTAGGGTCTCTTTCTTGTGAGTGGAGCTTTTGAAGGAGCACTAAAGGGAGTAGTTCTGTTTAAGGATTGTTGAGTTCAAATTACATCCAGCCTTCTCCGGTATCACTGGTTCCCCCTTTAAAGCAAGAAAGAGCATCACTTTTGCAGGGGGCGCTATGGAGCCCATTATGGCGTAGGGCGTGTTTTGTCGGGCTATCGCTATATGTTAAAACCATTTTTTTAATTTTTTGTTTATTTCAGTGACTGGTCAACAATACATACTGATAACTTAGTGACAGGTTCAGTATGTTTTTGTTGTCGGCTCTGGCTGTGAGCTTGAGAAAATACAATTTGGGTGGATCATCCTAAAACATCACTTTTTACAGACTTTTTGGCTAATGTTAAAAGTTAAATGCTGATAATGTTTATTAAATTAAACAAATTAAATTTAGCGCTTTGAAACATTCCTTGGTGTTTGAAGTTGAGCGTTTGTGTTTACTTCTTTGTTGTTGTTTTATTTTCCCAGCTATCTGTTTACTGAAACTTCAATTCAAGACTACCATAGTTACAGTAATTTCTGATTAATGTTCGACATGCAAAAATGTAAGAATATCATCTCATTCTGAAATCTTATATACAATCTCTCATTAACCTTCCAGTTAAATGTGTATGGAATAAAAATATATATATTGGAGCCTTTAATGAGGGGCCGTGTCGGGTCCATTGAGCTAGCTAATACAAAGCTACAGTAAGCGCACGCAGTACCATGAAAATCAAGTTTAACTCTTGTATGTGTTTATATTGAAGTCTTGTGTGTTTTAACGAGGAGGCTTCAGACATCCAGCTGTGTATTTGGGTTTCCAGATATTTCAGGACAAAATGAAGGTCATCATTACTTTTATAATGTGTAAATTTTATCACTACAGGAATATGGGAATGACATCGCTGTATAACTCTCAAAAAGAAGATATTATTATTATTATTATTATTATTATTATAAATGTTTTGGTCATAGAAACAACTGAAAGCAAACAAAAACACATGATCAAGTGTATATGTGCTAATACCATTAGGGACAAGCATTGCAAATTAGCTTTGGCTATAAGTGCTATAGTATGAACATGTTAAGTGTTCCTACTTGTCCCTATTAAATAA
>JAQQZT010000002.1:29527894-29539549 GCA_030068275.1 Clarias platycephalus | reverse complement strand
ACATGGATTTTTTATTTAATTTAGTTTTTAATGACCCGCCCCAACCCGCCCCGCAAATAAAGTGACAATTTCTTTACGAGACGACCCGCGCATCACTACTACATACGTACATATTAACCTAAAGTGGCGGGTATGAATTATAAAGAAGGATTCAGACTCTACTACTGTTACTGTCACTGAGTACAAGCTGACTTTGCCAGTGTGAATGAGTGTTGTTGTTGTTGTTGGTTTTTTTGATCTCCACAAATGTAGCTAAATCCTTAAATAATCAACAACGCATCTAAATCAAGTCATCCAAATGTAAATATCATGTGCATGAGCTAACAATACTGTTTTTTTTTTTTTAGCTCATACAAGATGGTGAGTGTTTAACATCGATTCTGTCTTTCCGCCTCTCAAACAACGCACACCGCCGAAGCGCTCTGAAGTTCACCGCTCGTTTATGACGAGCAATCTCCTCTCAGTCTCACTTATTCTGTATGTGGTGTTGTCTCTGAGTGGGACAGCTGGTCTAACGCCTGCCCATTCCCATGCCTCCGTGTAAATACAAAAGGGGCAAGAAAAAGCTGAGGGGGGAAAAATGTAAAAAGGAAGGAAAAAAAAAAAAAAAAAAAAAACAAGAACCAACGACAGCTGCAACCGTTCCAAGAAAACGCTGCGTGAGGACATGTCATCGAAGCCCGGTGCTTACTATTAGCGATCCGTTCTTGTTCTCTACCGCATTTCCGTGCAGCTGTCACCCTCTCTCTCGGCACTACTCATTTCTCCAACAAAAAAAACAAAAAAAAAAGGGCAAAAACCTTCTCTTAGCCTGTATACACAATGCTGAATAGAAACATCTAGGAGGATTTGCTTTTAACCAGAAATAGCAAGTGTTGTTTTTTTTTCCACTGTCAGATTTTTGCTGATGGAGTCACGGCGGAGTCTGTGAATTAAAACATCGAGCCTGGGTGGATGTTTGAGTGAACATGGATTAGCGAGCAGGTCTGTTTGAGCAGATGTGTAAATGGGTGAGAGCTTTACTGGTGCAGGTCGGAGCTAAAAGTGGCACGAACTGGAAAAGGGACGAGTTCTGAAATCTAGGATGCGCTCCATTCCGGGCCACTCTCACTGTAACAATAATAATAATAATAATAATAATAACAACTTTTTACCGCTTGATCCATTCCTCATTACCTGTATGACTCTCCCATCTGCAGTCCCCAGAGTAGCCACTGTGTGCTCCTGCACGGGCACCACGGCGATAGAGGTGAGAAGAACGTCCCTGAAGCGGCCGTTAAACCAGTCCTTACGTGGATTGGTTCCTTTAACCTCCAACCTGTAACCTTTGTCATGCTTCCCACAGCCGAAGGAATCATCAAACGAGCTCTGTAGAAAAGAAAATATACACTTTTTAAAAAAAACATCCCAACTCCCTACACACCGAGAATTCCACACGTATAAATATTATGATCTAATAGAGCTGTATAGATGATATAACGAGCAGCACAAGTGTTCTTCTGGCAGGGGGGGGTCTGTTATCAAGTCCACCGTGTTAAATGCATTTAATGGGCTGCTTGAGGAAAAACAGAAAAACCCTTATTGTCGCTCGAAATCTCCTGCTCCAGAAAAGGGCCCTTGCATAACGCAGCTTAGCCATGTGTCTTCTCCCATGGAGCTCGAATCTTCCCTGCCACATTCGGACGGCTGCGCTCGCAGATGGCAGGAGTTCATGAGAAATTGGGAGGAATGTGAAACTCTCCTGCTGTCCAGCTTTCTTTGGCTGTGATCGCAACAACCTGTGGAGTTTGGTGGTTCATCTAGTGTTTCCTACATACTTTTTCTGACACATGCAGCGTTCTGGTCTCTGATGTATCCACTAAGTAGCTCGTCAAAAAAATAAAAGTGGTTTCCATGCTTAACTTTTATTTTTATTTATTTATTTTATTTTTTTTTACAACCTGAGTCTGTTGTAACCTAAAGCAATACATTTTGTGACTTAATAAAGCCATATTCATAAAGTAAAGGTCTGCATTTACAGTTACAGCAAATGTCCTTATCCAAAAATAAAAAACATACATTTATCTCAGCAGTTGAAGGTTAAGGTTTTTGCTCGAGGTCCCTGCAGTGAAAGCTTTGGGATGTTGGGATATGAACCGACAACCCTACGATCAACAGTCAGTCCAACATGATAACCACTGAGCTAACACTCCACATCTGGACTGGGATCAGGGAAGCACTTGAGTGTGCAGTTTTTACATCCATGTAGATGGGACTGGGCAGTTTACTACTGTACTATGGTGTGTACTGGACACAGCAGTACATCAGTGCACCAGTAAATGCTTTACTAGGGTTGATGCTATTTAAATGGATAACGTGTGTGTATTTTGGAAAATAAAAACTGTTCAAAAACATTAAAGACAGTTTCAAGCATAACTGCAGGAACGGGCAAGATTGGTTAAGAAGGTCTGCAGGAGTGGGTGGGATTACACATGGAGGATTAGTCAAGCTTTCTGCAGGAGTGGACAGGATTGGACAAACTCTTGACTGAAACAAGTGGGTGGGACTGAGGAAGAGTGAGTGGGACTGGTGACAATTCCTTCGGGAGCAGGAGGGATTTGACATCATTCCTTTTGGAGCAGGAGGGATCAGTCAAAATTGTCTTCAAGAGGCAGGAGGAATTGGTCAGCATTCCTTCTGGAGCAGGAGGGATCAATAAGAATTCCTTAGGAGCAGTAGGGAGCAGTCGGAAATCCTTTGGAAGCAGGATAGATTGGGATAGATTGGTCAGAATACCTTCGGTAAGAGGAGGAATTGGTTAGAATTCCTTTAGGAGCAGGAAGGATCAGCTAGAATTCCTTAGAAGCAACAGGGATCAGTTGGAATTCCTTCTGGAGCAGTCGGGATCGGTCAGAATTCCTTTCGTCAACAAGAGGAAATGCTTAGAATTCCTTAAAAGCAGGAGGGATTGGTCAAAATTCCTTCTGGAGTAGTGTCGAGCCGTGACTGCACCCCATATTTTTGAAACGATTTTGAGCAATTCTCAGCAATGAGACATAAAAATACGCAGATTGTCCAGCTCAGAAGGCGTATATTTGCATGAAAACAAACTCTCTTCTCCTCGAAATGAGCCATTCGGTCTATGGCCTTGAGTGTGAAATCTCACCTTTAGACAGACTTTTCCAAAGTAACTCGCTCTGTACGAGTCCCAAACACCTGCCATCAAAGGTGAAGGATGGGGAGTGTCACGGCCGGTCAAGCTAGCACAGGACCTAGCATGAAGCCCAAGGAGTCATCAATTATTAATGAAACCAGACCCTGGCACCAGAGCCCATGACTAAAGGGCTCAACCAAGTACAGCGAGCAGGCGGTTAATGATTAAGAGCGGGATCACACCAGCTCAGCTGGTGTATTGTTACACTATAGAATGGCAGTGGCAACAAAACTGCACAAAAAGTTCACGAGGCTAGGAGAAAAGCTGTTTACCCCTTTGCCAGCCAATCTGAGGGCAAAAAGGGAGGAGAGAGAAAAAAGGAGAGAGAGAGAGAGAGAGAGAGAGAGTAACAATACTGAAAGCTGTATTACTTTTAGCACCAGGCTCATAATTCTTTTCAGAGAACTCTTTTCACTCGTGTTTTACCATGGTGAGTAAGACGTATGAGTCACGGTTATGAATGCACTCAGAGCGAAACTCACAGCTTCATTCGAGGGCACGTCTCAAAGGGGAGCTTTGAAGCTGCGGAGAACAATACAGGCAGGTGATAAATCAGGACAGAGGAGCAACGGGGCCTGCTCCCGTTACCAGCTCGAGTGGACTCCGAGCCAACCAGGGACAAACGTACAGTACCAGAGCCAGGTGAGACAGAGAGACAGAGAGGGAGTGAGACAGGCTGGAGAACTAGAGGACTGCTTCACCAGATACAGCATGATGAGAGAGACAGAGGAATGTCTGCCACAGACAGCTCCATCTCTGATGTGATATGAGGTGGAGAGAGACGTGCAAGAAGAGGCAGGCCAGTGTAAACATGTTGCTCAATCTCATCGGCTACAGATCGGACCAGAATTCTGAATTAGTTTTTCCCAATCGCAAAATAAACCAATCGAGCTTATTGCTTATTGAAGGAATTAGTGATTAGTCTCCTCAGATACATAAAGATGGAGAAGAAAAAAAAACATGCATTCCCCTTCTCCTGCGTAGACAAAGTAATGGATCCGGGGTTGAAAATGAAAAACAAGTGCATTGTTTTGACAGGCTTCAGCAGCGATTACTTCGAGACTTTCTCCAATGGGGCAGGTCGATCTCGAGAGGGGGGGTGGGGGGGGGGATGCTGAAGAGCTTTCTCTTTAGGTTTTTGTGGTATTAGGTTTCTCTGTCTCTCTTGATTACTTAAAGTTTAAATCAAATTTGAGGCTTTTTATAGTTGTGTGCCCAAAAGAACAATGACATTCTTGTCTGTATCTTATTTACCTAAAATAGAAAAGCGATTGTAGCCACATTTCAGATTTTTGCATTTACTGCAATCACATCATGCCGGGCAATCACTGCAAACCAGTATGTGTTGATTACTGTTTAGGTTTATCTTTACGATTTTATGCTATGCAGTTAAGCTTCATTTGCATAAATGTACATTCATGGGAGAATTTCAAAACCCCTTTGTAATATCGCATCACAGACTATGTGTTATTCATGGTGACTGAGGTAACTAAGGTTATACACCTTAGGCTTTATGCTTTTGACATAAAGAGAGCAGAGTTATATTTTTTCCACAAAGATCCACGCAGATATCTGATATTTTTAAACTTTTAAATCCCTCGGAATACTGTCCTGCGGCATGGTGTTATTCCCCTGACAAAAAAAAAAAAAAAATCACGCTCTGCAATAATGACCCTGCACAAAAGTGGCTCCGGTGTAACATTTGGAGCGATTCGTATTGTGTCCGGCACAATGGATGGCTGCTAGGGTTACAGAGAGCCCCCTTTGGTGTTTTACAGCTTTTACGGCTTTCGGCGTCTCCTCTGTGAGGCCTGATCTGGGTGTAAGGAGATCTGAAGGCCAAAATGTCATGGCCACATGTTCACTGTTGTCCCTCAGGCTGAGGTACAGTGCTCTGGCGATGCTGCCGCAGTCAGGAGCACCAGGAGATGGGGCTTCCTGGAATTGCGGGAGTTCTGGAGCTCGACGCAATCGGCTTCAACCTTCTGGCTGAAATAACATGGCATTTTGACCCTGGGCAGCTCAGTCTCAGAGCGGTGGTGGTGGTAGTTATTGGAAGGGTATCACCACCTGCATGCTACAGAGCAACCCGACTCTGGTGTTGCTGGAGTTTCTTAGATTACTGGGTCAAGGAGATCAGCAGTGTGGAGGGGGTAATTAGAGAAGCGAGTAATAAGGTAGGATTAGAGCCCGCCATTGAGCAGGGGGGTTGCATCGCAAATCCAGAATTATACACACCACTGTGGGAATGGGCAAACATCTGGATATCAGCACACCTATTCCACACATCTATTCCAAGATTCAGTTTATGATTTGCTTGCTTGTTTTAGTTCATCGGCTAATCTGTCCGTCCTTCAGCGTGTGCGTTCAGCTCTCTTCAACCAACCTAAAATCAAAACCAAGCTTTCTCTTTTTCCATCCTACCTCACATCCTTGGTCAGACTCAGCATGATTCATCGGCAATCACATAAAGGATAAAGTTTTTCAAGATATCAGCTGCCGCACTCACACACTCATACGTCACAACCTTATTTCAGTATGTCATGCAAGTATGTGTGTTAATATGCAAGTATACTTGGCGAATAAAACCGATTCTGTGTCTGATTTGGAGTCAGCATTTGAGTCACCACCTCTTTTTCAGAGTAAGTCGACTCATGCCTTAGATGGAACTTTCATCTCCTGTCCACTTTTGTTCTGAGGACTTTGTCCACCTGGTGTCTAAAATCTACATAGACCCCATGTTTGTTTTTGGCTTGCTCACTTTTTATAAGCCAAATCTTGCTAAATAAGCCTTCTTGTCCAAATACGGTGTTTTTCCCTCATAAATATGCCACACTGGGGGAGGAAACTATGCTTGAATTTCCACCTTTAAAACTTTTATCCAGTTTTTTTTATTTTATTTTATTCTGTTACTATTCAAAGAAAAATCAGATGCAGATAAAGCTCAAGCGCTAAGCGTTTCAGAGTTTCATTCCTGTTTGTCGGATGGACCGAGAGCTTCTTCAAGCTGATAAACGCATCTCAACATGACTTTCAGAAGGAAAAGTCATTTCTTTAAACACAATACTTCAAATGTTCTTGGTTTAGAGTTCTCAGTGGACCCATGATGCTGTGGCTCGTCCTACACACTATCCAAGTGCTCTGGTTTTTAGTAGAAACTATTTGTATTAGCCATATTGGTTAGACTGAAAGGACCTAAAGTCTGTTTTTTCCATTAGCCAAAAATGTTTTGTTCTTCATTACTCAAGATTTTAAGTGACAAATTGCGCTTCCCAAATAATTTCAGCTGTTTTGGAGAGATGACTTTATATGTGTGTAAATGCAAATTATTCATATTTCTTTATGAGTATTGATGGCTTCTAGAAGCATATGACATGTAATAATTGTTGCTTAAATTGTTTTTTGGTAAAAGCTTAAAAAGCAAAAAAAATCTGTAGTGTCCGTAACCATGTCAAATATACAGTATGTTGCAAAATCCTCACAGTTTTGCATTTTAGAATAATACACTTTTTCAGGTGTATGTCTTTTCATGTGAAAACAATTAAGATCATTGAATTTTAAAAGGTTACGGACACTACATACTATAAAAGGGCATGAATTTGTATTTAGCAAGCGTGTGGTTTTTTTTAGCTGATAATGTATGAATATTCACCCAAAAAATAAATCATAATGAATCGTAAGAAATATTGTAAAAAAATTAGGTATTACAAAAAATGGTGTTATATGATGCTAATTCACTTTTCACTTTTATCAAGTTCATATTATACACATAGCGTTCTCTTTAAAACATGGACTGGGCAAGTACACTGGCACTTTCACTTCCCCAGTGGGCTACGTAATGCATTTATGACTTTTCCACACACTGAAAATAACAGTAAATGGTGTTTCGAGGGAAAAATGGCACGTAGAACCTGCTCTGTCTTTAATAGACCCGTAAGGAGAAGGGTTTGTTCCTCGTCTAAGTTTCCTGTTCGGTTTCACGTCATGGTCCAGTTTTTAAACTGAGGAATTAAAGAAGATAAAACAGAATACGTCGGATATAAAACCTCCCCGCAGCCCGGAGAGACTTTAAACTGTCTGTCAGTGCTGCACGCCTGACTGACACCGGAGTCGCTTTTCCACTTCCTGACATAAAGATCCGTTAAGGTTTCCAACATATTTACTGAAGCTCTCCTGAGCCATGAACATCCATCCAATTAGAGCGACACAAATGAAAGAGGGTTAATGTAGCTAGCGCTCGGGACGGCTCGGGGAATCTCTCATCATTTACTGTTACAGTGTGGAGCTACTCGGGGCATTAGAGTTAAAACGGCCGTTCATTAAAGCAGACAAGATGAGTCACGGCTTAAAGGTCTCCCTCTCCTCCATTCACAATCATGTTAGAACCCAAAGCGAATACGGCATGTGAGTGGAGGACAAAAAGTGTGGCACCAAATGAAAAAAATAAATAAAAATCGTATGACATTTTAAAAAAGATTACTATAAAGCAGGGAAAAAAAAGGCCCAGTCCAAAACAATCAATTCCAGTTGAGTGTAGAGGATTGGAAGACATTTTGTTCCTCTTTGATGATCTCACGCTCCATCAGGACTGATGGTGCAAATTGTGCCTTTAAATGAACCAGACGTGTTCGCCGGATTCTTTTTCACAGTAACCGTTCGCAGGAATCTCGAACTTCTGCTCTCAATTGTGGTCTATTAAAATTACATTTCTTTCTTTTTTTTTTTTTTAAAGTAGAACAAGAAGAAGAAATGTACAAGATGATATTTTTGAAAACACAGTTCCACACGAATTGAAAGTTTTTTGAAAAAAAATAAATTAAAAACGCTGTCAACATGAAACGAAAAAAAGTGACGTTATGAGCTAAAGGAGAAATGCAGAAAAATCACAGAAATGGGTGAAAGTATTTAAATTTATTTTCGTTAAACGCTTTGTGCTGCTCAGGGTCACGTGTCCGCTTGGAGTTTATCTGAAATGTGTGTAGGTGTTGAGGTTTATAGCGCTGGAGCGGTACCGTAATCGAGCCCACATGGATCGAATTCGGTTTGAGTTTGATTGCAAAAACAATCAAAACAAAACATGTTATCAAGTAAGAAATGACACACCATAAAGTTACAACTAAAATTTAATCCTGTGAAACGCACGATGCACAAACAATGTGTTTGGGCATTTTATGTTTTTTTTTCCCCCCTGTACACACCCTGATAAACAACGAAAATGTTTTAAAAGTTCTTCACCTTTTCCAAAAGCTTTCCTCTTACTGACCCGTAATGCTGCTTTCATCTGGACGTGAGGCAAAATTTTTTTTTATAAAAAAAATAATCATAAAAACTCCATCTATGTTTGAACGGAGAACTTTCACCCAAAGCTTCCAGGATTCTTTAACACCCTTCAAAAACAACTCTCAGCTTTCTAGTGCGTGATATCAGAGCTCCCCAAAAAGAAAAAAACAGATATCTAAAGTCAACAAGAGCTACTTAAAGAAGACCAGCCAGTGAGCACGTTGCTTTCGGTAACATGTTGTGTTATGAAAAGAACCTAATGCTTTAAATGCTCTCTTATTTAGGCCAGATGTCAACAACACACTTTTCTCTGGCTGTAAGTGTGTGTGTGTGCGTGTGTTCGAACTCATACCGGACAAGACAAGTTCAGTTCTACAACACAATGTGGGAGGGACGGCCAAGAGTCGAGAACAAACAACGTTTCTTCCACACGCCTTGGGAAGGCCTGCCAAAACAGGTCCACCTCGGGTGTGATTTCAGAGCAGATCTAATGCGTGTGTTTGTTTTTCTACAACTCAAATGTGCAAGAAACATAATTTAAAATTGATTTATGTCACATTGTTTTATCAAAAGGTATGGATCAATGCTCTATAACAGCAGCCCTGATAGTGGAGCAACTGCAAATCACAGGTTTATATTAATGCGCTTGTTCTAGTACGTTATCGTTTCTACGGTAACAGCTCATCCATTGTAGACGCTCCCGTCACTGACCCTTGGTGCTGATATGGTGCTGTTTTCTTTAAGGAGGAGTTTGTATAACATGTATGGAAGGAGTCTCCAGTGTCAATGCTTTGTAATTTAGTTTTCTGACAGTACAGTGACATGACAATTTTACATTATTAACTTTAAGGAAGAGAGAAAAGAGAGAGGCTGGTCAGGACTGACTAGGCAGCTTTAACATAATGTAAGTGAGATCAGGAGAAAAGGAACTAACTATGAAAGGCTCCACAAAAAATAACTATAAACACAGGAATAATATCATATTTCTTACAGAAAAACCTTAAATTGTTATCAAAGAACATGTAATCCATTGCGCTCTAGGGTGCTCCTATGTGCAGGAAAATGTGATGAAGTGCCTGTTATAGTGCTCCTATCTAAAGGAAAGAGATTAACAATGGGGAAAATATGACAACGTGCCCTCTAGGACGTCCTAAATGTAAAGGATGCTCCTATTGGCAAGGGTGCTGTAACAGGGTGAAATATTTTATGAAGTGACACATTTGGTGCCCCTATTTACAAAAAAACCTAATCAGGTGCCCACTAGGGTGCTCCACTATACAGGAAAATGTGACGAGGTGTCCTCTAGGATGCTCCAGTACACAGACAAATGCGATTAAGTGCCCTCTAGGGTGCACCATTATAGAAGAAAATGTGATGAAATGCCCTCTAGGGTGCTCCACTAAACAGGAAAATGTGATGAAGTGCCCTCTAGTTTGCTCAACTATACAAGAAAACATGAAGTGCCCTCTAGGGTGCTCCACTACACAGACAAATGTGAAGAAGTGCCCTCTAGGGTGCTCCAATATACAAGGAAATGTGATGAAGTGCCCTCTAGGGTGCTCCAATATACAAGGAAATGTGATTAAATGACCTCTAGGGTGCTTCACTACACCGGCAAATGTGAAGAAGTGCCCTTTAGGGTGTCTTACTATTAAAGAAAATGTAATGAAATGCCCTCTAGGATGCTCCAATATACAGTAAAATGTGATTAAGTGCCCTCTAGGGTGCTCCAATATACAAGAAAATGTGATGAAATGCCATCCAGGGTGCTCCAATATACAAGAAAATGTGATGAAATGCCCCCTAGGGTGCTCCAATATACAAGGAAATGTGATGAAGTGCCCTCTAGAGTGCTCCAATATACAAGAAAACATGAAGTGCCCTCTAGGGTGCTCCATTATACAGTAAAATTTGATGAGGTGCCCTCTAGGGTGTTACACTTTAGAAGAAAACAATGAAGGATCATATAGTTCACCCTTCTTGTAGGGAAAATGAGATGTAGTGCCCTTTAGGCTTCTATACATGTGAGAAAACAAGATGAAATGCCCTCTAGGTCATTTTTCGACTAAGGCTGCCTGTCTTCATCCTTCCCTACTTCCTGTAATTATTGTACCCGACTGAGCACTGCTTTAATAAATGTGCATTAATACATTTTTTATGCTCTGGCTATAAACATAAATAACTAGATAATCACACTGCTTACAAAAACAGAGCGTGTAAACAGGTGGCAGCTCTTATTTCTAATTGTTTATGATTTAGCCTCTAAACATCAGCCAGGCCGTTTATTAAGTGCTTTGAATCCATGCAGTAAAAGGAAAACAAACATGGCTGTAACATGTTCAGAACAGAAACACCAAGAAAACAATGGATCATTGTGAAACCACTGGCATCACATCTATCCATTTTTTTTTTTTTCTTTTTACCCGTCAGAGGTCTTTTGGGGTTCCTGTTTAAAATACAGGATTAGAAAGAGAGAAAAAAAAACATCTGTTTTAAAGGAAGGGCACACATCCACATCCAGGCTCACCATGAGCTTTGGGTTGAACACCATGAATAAAACAAGTTAGCAATTTAAATAAAATGTCTCTGCTTGTAGTTTGTTATAGGATCTGTTCCCTGGAGGAGGGTAAAGAGACAGCCCTTCCTGGTTCGTAATAGGGTGAGGGTGTGACTGAGCGCAGTTCTGAATGGTGAAGTTATTTTAGAAGAAACAATACTTTAGTAGTTAACAGCTAACTTTAGCTAGTTATGACTGTAATGTGCGGGGCGACATTAAGAAAATACTTAGTTGTGGATTGTTTTAGGGGAAAAATGGACCGCGTAGCCAATCTTCTGTCTCACTGTCAGAAATTTGATTAAGACCAACGTGATTTGCAAGGAGGATCGCAGACTCAAAATGTAAGCCGTCCTCTTCTTGCTTTTAATCTTTGTTAGTTACTATATATATGTTACCAATCAAAAGTTTGGACATAAGTTTGATTTCTTTTTCTACATTTTAGAACTATGAAATAATCCCTATAGAATTATGTAATTAAGTCAGTCAGTTGTTGTCAGCTGTTCTGGAACAGTTCATGCAAGAACAGTATTATCTCAAGAGCATTTGCGAAACCCATCAAGCTCCATGATGAAACTGTCTCTCATGAAGACCTTCCCAGGAAAGCAAGACCAAAACTGACCTCTGC
>JAQQZT010000002.1:29484768-29504440 GCA_030068275.1 Clarias platycephalus | reverse complement strand
AGACACACAGACATGGACGTGGACTTCAACCTCAAATAATAATAATAATAATAATAATAATAATAATAATAATAATAATAATATCACTGATTACATTAAAACTTATCAGCTTATTTTTTGCTTTAACCTTTTAATTGTTTCTACAAATTCCTTAACCATCAATGACAATATCATTTCATTTGTTTACCAGCCCTTTATCACACTCATCATCCCGCAGATCACTAGCTAGTCTGGGACTCCAATGTCTCCATAATTACTACCTTGATGTAATGCTGAACAATGGCATCACAAAAATACAGTATAATAATTGAGAAAAGGCACCGAGTCACCAATGAGCAATTAAACTCATCACTAAACACCTGTAAATAATGAACATATTAAAGGTGGTAAGGCTTTTCTGTAATTGTGTTAAATGATAGACAACAAAATGTAGCATGTTTTCATTTGATTGTTTTTTTAATGTGCACGGCGTGATGTTTACAGTAAAAAGCAGGGAAGGAATGTAAAAAAAAAAAAAAAAATATGCATCTCTCGTATTCCGAGAGACGCATTTCATCACACATTTCCCCATCCTCAGAGACAGCAGGTAGACAGCAAGGCGACCGGGAATAAAAAATAAAAATGAAGCTTGATGGAAGGAAAAAAAGATGTAGCGCCCCGGTTTCATCAGGAGTCCACAGGGCCGAAAGATCGCAGCTTGTTGCCAGTGTGTGAGTCCGACAGTGAGCAGAATCAAAAAGCAACCAGAATGATTTGTATTTTTCTTTGCACAAACATGCACACGATGTCCTGATGCATTGCAGCGCACCTCAGCTGATTCGACAGATTAATGAACAAGAGTAAGGGCTGAAAAAACAAACAAAAAAAAAGGACTTCATGTTCATATAGTGGATGTTTTGCAAAAGCCGTGCCTTCATGCTAAAAGCTCAGACGCTAAAATGCTTCTTAGGTTTTTAGTTAAGTGTACAAGCTGTCGTTGTGTAAAAAAAGAAAAGAAAAAAAAGAGCTGGTTAAAGGATTGCGCGCGGCGGTGTGCAAGCAGGTACAGTCTCTGGTATTAGCTTATGCCGACCGTTTCACTAAAGTCAGCTCGTGTTTGGATCGTGGTACAGCGATGGCAGCATGCAGTGTCATGGGCAGTCTCGAAAATCAGCAGGAACACGCCCAATTTATCATTTTTATTACAAAAAAAAAATCCCTACAAAATAAACAAAAGTCTACGGAGCCCTGGAGAGAGCACAGGAAAAATATTTTAAAAAGCTCTAAGATGCACATGGTCTGAAATTCCTGTACATTATTTGGATCTGATTTTATTTCCACTGTTTAAATTGTTGTCTTAATAAATCCAATGGATGTCGTCATTTGTTTATTTCTTTAAGAAAGCTTAAAAAAGTTAAGCATTGCACCCATTTACTTCACGCATACTCTTGTTTGGCTTCTATGAAAGTACAAAGGGCGTTCAAGTCAAAGCGGGACTTTTGATTGTGCAGAATAACAGAACACAGTTACATATAAGAGTAAAAACTCCCTTTATGTCTCTTTATAATCCGCTCATACACTAATGCACTTATCCCAGTGTTTCACTGGTGCTTGGACACCATCAAGGTAGAAAGTTTTCTTAGTAGCCATGATCGGATGGCCTGGTCATAACTCTATTCTGTTATTCTGCACGATCAAAAGTCCCGCTTTGACTTGAACGCCCCTCGTAAAATCCAACACATAGCGAGAGAGCACACGCCATGTCATAGTTTTGCTATGAAAAACAAAAATGTAGTAAAATGTGGGCGAATTGTTATTAATAGAAGAACTAAAAATACAAAAACTGAGAGTGTGAGTAAAGTTGTGCAAGCAAAATAATCTCGGAGAAGTTAAACTAAATCGTGTGCAGGAAAAGGACATTGTTAAACAATTAACGTGGGAAAAAAAAGTCACGCCAGATCTTTAAATCCATATTGAGTTTATAAACTTTTTTATAAAGTCATTTATTTGATAGACAGACTTTAAGATTAAATAAAAGAAACGTAAAGTATTTTGGTGTTTGTCACAGTTTTAACGCATTATATTTTTCCTGGCCCCGGGTCCATGCTAGTGACTCTCCAGGTGGGAAACTTTCTAGACTGTAGTGAATTTCCACAAAGAATTATGAAAAACAAACAAGAAAAAAAAAAATAACGGTTAGATGTTAAAAGTTTAATTAAGACTCAAAAACTGAGAGAGGAAACAAAAAAAAAAAACGATGGATGAAATAAATGTCAATCTCAAGCAGGAATAAAAGAGGGACGAAAACACATACTACAGATTCACAGCCTCGTCTCAGGAAGAACGCAAGGGTAATCTGCTGCTTTTTTTTCTTTTTGTTTTTTAGTGATAGTGACAAATTGCAAAATAATAAAATCCCTAATAATATTTCATAGATCCATATTGAAGCCCAGAATGGAGAGAGGAAAATCATAAATCTGAGACATCCCACGCCATCCTCTTCAACATGAAGGCCTCCCGCTTTCTCTCTCCTTTTTTTTTTTTTTTTTAAATCACCCCTCCTCTTCAGACTCCGCCCACTCCAAAACCCACCCATCCCACCCACCCACCCCCTCCTCCTTCACTTCCTGTGCTCCTACACCACCTTCGTGCTGGTGATGCGGACGTTGCTGAAGCACTTCCCCATGGCTTCGAAGAGCGGGTCGCAGAAGGTGTGGACGCAGATGGAGTAGACCTGGCCGATGCAGTGAATCTCGATCAGGTAGCTCTTCACGCACGGCACCACGGCCCAGATGTGCAGGAAGGACAGGATGGCGAAGAAGATGCCCCAGATCAGCGACAGCGGGATGCCCACCAGCGCCGTCAGCAGCCGGTAGAACCAGTACTTGCTGACCGTGAAGGTGGTGAAGCTGGCTTTCCAAACACCGTCGAAGCTGTAGGTGCCTGCAGGCTCGGCGATCACGTCCTCAAAGTCCACCTGCACGGAGACCATTTAAAGTTAGACTAAAAATCACGGAACAGCCATGAAAAAGATTAAGCCAGAAGAAATTCAGCCAGAAACTCTCAAGAAATAGTTTGGCTTATGGGTGATATGATATTTCAGGTGTTACTAAGGTGTTGTTAGACAGTGGTTATTGCATCCCAAACAGTTCGGGTGTTAGGTTGCTAAGTTGCTGCTATGGGGTTGCTAACATCTTTGGTATGTGAGTGTGATGATTGCTATGGGGTTGGTATGGTTACTAAGTGGTTACTATTGTATTCTAGCTGTATTCTATTGTGGTTGTTATGGTATTCCGGATGGTTTCTTAAATGTTATTCGTTGGTTGCTATGGAGTCGCTAGGGGGTTGCTAGCATGTTTATTACATTCTTATGTTGGTTGTTATGGGGTTGCAATGGTATTATTAAGGGGCTGCTATGTATTCCAGCTGTTTGATAAAGTTTTACTATGTGGTCGCTATGGTATTCCAAGTATTTGCTAGAATGTTACTTGTTGGCTGCTATAGGGTTGCTAGGTGGTTGCTGGGTGGTTGCTATAGGGTTGCTAGGTGGTCCCTAGGTGGTCCCTAGGTGGATGCTAAATGGCTGCTGTGAGCCTGCTGAATGTTTGTTATGTGATTATGATGGTTGCTGTAGGGTTGCCAGAGTATTACTCAACGGTTGCTATTGTATTCCCGCTGTTTTATTGTTATAGTATTCCAGATGGTAGCTACAATGTTACTTGTTGGTTGCTATAAAGTTGCAAGGTGGTTGTTATAGGGTTGCTAGGTGGTTGCTAGGTGGTTGCTATAGGGTTGCTAGGTGGTTGTTATAGGGTTGCTAGGTGGTTGCTATAGTGTTGCTAGGTGGTTCCTATAGGGTTGCTAGGTGGTTGTTATAGTGTTGCTAGGTGGTTGTTATAGGGTTGCTAGGTGGTTGTTATAGGGTTGCTAGGTGGTTGCTATAGGGTTGCTAGGTGGTTGTTATAGTGTTGCTAGGTGGTTGCTATGGGTTGAATGTCCATGTGGCTGCTAATTGGTTGCTATGGGATTGCTTTTTAAATTATAGGTAGATATTGCTAGCTGGTTGCTATGGTATTTTGAATGGTTGCTAGGGTGTTACTATGTAGCTCCTGTTGTATCCTGAGTGGTTGCTTGGGAGTTACTATCTGGTTGCTATGGCAGTCCAAGTGTTTGCTACAGTAGGATGTTAGTTATTGGATACTACATGGTTGTTGATTCACTGATAGTGTGTTTCTAGGTGGTTACTATGGTATCCAGGGTGTGCCACTGCATGTGGTTACAGTAATTTTGCTAGGTGACATCTAGGCTGTAAGTGCTATTTTTTTTAAAGTTTAAGTTCTTTAATCTTCTCGATGTACATCATAGAGAGATACTCCGTTATCAATATCACACCATGGTACGAGGTGCTTCCAGTACACCGCCCACGTCTACTCCACATTCCTCAGAGACAGCTCCGTTACATGATGCAGTGGTCTCGGGAGATTATTTAACCCGCACTCACGCACAGGCCGCTCTCTATCAGACCGCGCGCAGACTTCAACCGAGAGCAGGGGTTTACCGTAGGACGTTAGCGCTAACTCAAACACACCTTAAAAATTGTCTGCCGATCTGTGCATACACCTGCTTTACTTCTGAACTTGGAGCAGTGAAATTAAAATCACACACATTTACAAATGGCCTGAATTATGGTTTATATCACAGTGCTGATAAGATCCTGGGTTCTGATTGGTCAGATCGTTCTGTGCTTGTAATTATATCTTATTGTTTCCATAGTAACAGCTCACATATGAAAGATGTTTCAGGCTAAAGCCTGATAACAAAGTATGGTTGACTATAGTGAAGTCTCCTGTTTGTTTGAAGGAATCTCCAGTGTCAGAGCTTGACCGGAGAGATGCTGCGGTGTTAGAAGGCTAAACATAATAATAAAATAATTAACCTCAGGGCATATTTAAATAATGGTCTTTAAAACCTGTTTTTATAAATAGCTGGTAAAATGGATAGTTTTTTTTTTTTTTTTTTTGACCCGTCTGGTGTGTGTGTGTTTAACCAACATCTGGAAAATGGGGCTTTTCCATCCATGTTCATAGTTAAAATAAAATCCCTAAAACACCCAAAATGAAAGATCATAAGATGTGAAATCCTCTGAAACCACAGCGGCTGGTCTCCATCCTCTGTACAGCGGAGGAATTCAATCTGCCTTCAAATATCTGCTCGCTCATTCATCAGTCTAACAAACTGCATGCGCTTCCCGAACGACGAGTATCGAGCAACCTGGAACAAATAAGCACTAAAAGCTTTCTATAAGTTCTAAATATATTCTGTATGTAAATACCAGATGATGATTAACATTCAGTTCTTCTGGACGCCATATTCGCCTCCAAGACAATGACGGCATTGAGACTCCTGATCCTGACTCCTGATTAACCAAAATGCTACTTTAACAAACGTTTGTATGTTTTACGTATTAAAATCTTACTTAAAAGAAAAAGTGATGAGTCAAAATGACACTTTGGCCAAACTTAAAATCGAATTAAAAGTTAATCGTTATATGACTATTGATTTGTTCAAACGTCATGTCTCGTAACAAAGTAATAATCAGCCAATTTCCTGTTGATCTTCTGCCCCTCACTTCAGGTCAAGTCAATTATTGTCATTTCAACCATATAGAGTTCAGTACACAGTGAAACTAAACAACGTTCCTCCAGGACCAAGGTGCTACATACAGTACATACAACATACTTAACAAAAATAACACTATAAATTAATAAATACATTTAGTCCAGTAGGTCCAGTAGGGGGCGACAATGCACCAACTCGTGTAAACCTCAGGAAGGAGAAGCAGAAATGCTCTTGTAAAACACGAGTATTTGCAGAAGATGAAAGTGGTTTGTATTTTCTGCAAAAACCTGTGGTTTATTCTTATGTACCTTGTCACAATTTTAAACCCTTTAACAGTTGGATTTAAGATAACCAACATCATTTTACATGTGAACCGAGTCAAACTGTGTCAAGAACGAACCCTTTGAATCGACCAACAAGTGATTGATTCTGTTGCTCTCATACTGAAGGGCTTTCCCCTCCAATAATGCTGCAGTTTACTAATCATTACATTTTAATCACTTTATAGTGACAACCTTGTAGAAAGCCTGCAAACAAAAGTGTTCTTCGCTCATTGCTTTTTCCTTCTTTGGTGGCGCCTCATAAGTCCTGAAGATGTCACAGACATTACAGCTTTACCTCCGATGGTTAGAAAGCGCCGACACTGGAGACTCATTCCATACAACGTATCAATAGGAACCAATACGTTAATATAAACCTGTAATCCAAGCTGTGGTTATAGACAGTGAATCGACACCCTCTGACCAATCTTTGACCTTTTTATACTCGTACTTGAGTTCACGAGATCTACAGTATAGCTTTATTTATGGCTCCCAGTTATTTAAGGAGATCACTTTACACGATTTATTTATTTCTTCTTAAGAGTCCTCTTATTCCACCCAGCAGATCCAGTGCAGCATTTTAGCCTCATGACACTGCGGCTCTGATAAACTTCACTGGCGTGATCTCACTTCACTCGCCGATAACCAAAGAAAGCGTTGTTGTGTTTCTCTGCTGTCGGCGTTAGTCAGCTGGATCCCCTTAGCCGTCTTTGATGCGTGGAGGACGTGATGAAGTGTGTTAGGGCAGTTGATAAGTGGGAAGTAAGAGCCTCGGTCCTCCCGCCCTGGCCTGGGTAAACACTGTGAACTAACTAGATGGAGTCTCTGGAGGAATCGGGTTCCAGTATGCTATTAAAAGCATGCTGTTTTTTGTTTTGTTTTTTAATGAGGGGAAAAAACAGTTTGGTTCCAAGAGAAGGCTGCTTTTGCATTTTCGGAGGAGCTCTGATGTGGATGATGGATTCGGCTCGAGGACGATGGGGAAGAGAGCCAGCTGCCTGCCTGGAGGAACACCCTATGCGTGTGTGTGTGTGTGTGTGTGTGTAGAAGAGGATACAAATGGAAATGTAGATGGGAATTCCCTGCTTTCATCCCATACGCAAGACCACAAAATAATACGCCCACTTCTGTGTCTCCTGTCACACGGCCAGTAAGAAATGGAAAAGCTTAAAGCAGAAAGAGAAAAAAAAGAAGAAGAAAAAAAAACGTCTGGAGCTCGTCTTGTGGATCCAATTTGCAGACGCTTTTGTATTGCGGATCTCTTTAGGGGGAGAGTGACTCACGCTCATGCATCTCTGATTTAATAGCTGCTTTTCATCCCTTTTTAAAAAATATATATATATTCTCAGTACACACTCTGTACTCACTATGACACTTAACATTGACACGTTGGACAACCCCACAATCACATCCCTTAACAACCCGCCTACACCCCATCCCCCCCCCGCCCCCCCACACTCTCTCCCTCTCGGCATGACTCCACACCCTGGAAAAAATTTGTCCTAAGAATGTTAGGAGTGAAAACCCTTTTTCAATAACAGGAAGTGTGAAATATTTCCTCTGTTCCAGCGGAGACCTGGAGCCATTGATTGCTCTGCGGACTTTCTGACAGCTCGTCTCCGTACGTGCGAGTCAGGATGGCGCAAAAGCCAGGAGGATGGTGTTTAAGCAGAGGAACATTTTGACACGGTCTTGTGTGCAGCAGGTCTATGCCAAAGCGTTTCAGTGCTAATTGTCCCAGTGGCCGTGTGCGTCGTAGCCGCTCAGGCCTGGAATTTAATTTGACTCCTGCAGGTGAGTTCGTTTAACGGCAAATTCGCTCGATTTGAACTTGACAATGAGTCGATTTCAGCGTTGTCATGGCGATGCAGAAAAATATCTAACATGAAGCTTTCGGTCGCTTCGCGTTACGTCATCGGGACAAAAATGAGAGTTCCTCTTTCTGAAAGAAAATCTGTTTTGACTCCAGGACCGTTTTGGAAACAAACTTCTCACCACTTCTCCATATTTTCCTCTCTTGGCTTCTAAATAACAGCCTTCTTTTTTTTCCCTTCTAACTTTTCAAGCCTTCTGCTTCCTCACTGCCAAGATTGCTCTCTCTCTCTCTCTCTCTCTCTCTCTCTATCTGGCCAAGAATTATTCACCACTGGCTTCTCCCTATATGGTATTTTTCAAAAGGATCCCACAACACGGCCATGTCTCAGTCCATCATCATCTGCTTTTTGGTGCACGGAACAGATGTAATCCAATCGGAATATTCAAAACGAACAGATAATGTGTCTAAATACGTTTGGTATGAATACGAAGCATGTCAGAAGGGTGCACAGTGCTTAAAACATATTTTCTTTTGTAGTTTGTTCACTTGTTTTGGAAAATAGTGCACAAAATTTAGTCAAATCAACTACAGAAATAGACAAATGTGCATGCAAAGTACTTAAACCATGGGAACGAATTGTAACCCGCGTGCACTATTAACCCAAAATATGGGACCAAATTCTAGCTCATGCGTACGCAACGGCATTTCAAGCACTCACCGTGGTAAAACACGGAACATGTCATCCATACAGTATGTGTTTTTTTTTTCTCGCTAGGTCTCTAGAGACAAATCAAAAGAATAACTTCTCGAATGCGCTGAAACTGGAGTGATGTAGCTGAGGCTGAGGAACTGTCATGGCTGACTTGGGGTTTGTCTCGGATTGTCCAGTGTTTCATGGGGACAGCAGTAGGACTGAAGTGTAGTTTTTGTTTAAAAATAAATAAATAAATAAATACAAATCTGATTTAGGCCACGCCCAGTCAACATTTAAAAAGTGGATGTAAAAATAATTGAAATATCAGAAATTCTCACAAAGGGGCGTGGCCGCTGTTTTGTTGTGCAATAATCAGGAAGAAATAGACATCTACGGTGTGTTTAATTCCTAAATCAATAATTCACCAAATTCTGATATTACTCAACAGTTCTCAAAATCTCATCACTTCTATCCCACAGAATAAATGCTATTACTAATAAATAGGCCAAGCTGTATGTGAAATAAGCCCCGCCCCTGAGTGGGAAAAAAAAGAGCCAATCACATTTTTTTGGGCTAGGTTGACATAACACTGATGCATGCACACACAATCAAAACCTATGATATGATTCAACTCTCTTCTTTTATTTAAGTAAATATGCTTTTATACGACTGGAAACGCCTGACCGGGAGTGACTCCAACCAAGATGGCTGCCAAGTGGAGTGGCTTCACCGGGAAGAGTAAAAGTCTTTCTCCAAATCCTCTCATGAGAAAAATGTACATATAGTACAAGTCAAAATGAAATAATAAATAATTAAACGACTACAAAAAAATAAATTGTGCTGTAAAGTTACTGTAGGTATCTGCAAGAGTGCCTCCTGGTGGCCATGCTAGGTCACAAGCTAGCTAAGCAAAGTCTGTTCTTGATTTAAGCACCGATATACAGTAGATATGTCTGGTCTATTTATATAATGTACAGTTCATAAGAAAGGAAATGCTTATATTTCATATTTTATGCCTTTAGACTGATCTGAGTCGTCGAAAGCTGTGTTTAGTAATAAAAGAATGAGAGAACATGGATATTTTGCAAAAATAATAAGCTATTTAATATTATTCAAAGGATCTCAGACTGTCCTATATGACACTTACAAAATAAAACTTTTGAAACAATGAAACAACACAAAAAATATGCAAAATGCAATTCTGGTTTTTTCGTCTTTCCGTTGGAAAACGTTACATAATATTACATCTATAAACAGAGTGTTATTTGAGGAAGGTTTTACTAGCAGAAAAGGCACTTGGCTTGTCAAACCCAAACCACACCTCTCAGTGTCATTCCAACAATGATGGTGCAAGGCTGCGTCCCAAACCACACAGGCTTCTGAAATAGTTATATCAGTGACACGTTATTGCAGCCTACGAAGCGTGATTTGCCAATGCTTGGGATCCTCCACTGGAATGGTGCACTGTGTATATCATTTAGATTTTCTGCTGATTGACTCCAGTGACATAAAAAAATAAAATCTCAATGAGTTTCTCGCTGGATGAGCCATGATTTTCAGCGTGTCCTCGCTCTGGATTTCATCCTCACACGACTGATCCTAGCAGATCCGATCTGTCCAACCTAAGACTTTATCTCCTACATTTGTTTTCTACTTTTTGTTGCAAAACCATCGACCTTAAACATGCACTTGCTTGTGGAAAGACAGGATATAAAAAAAGAAAAAAAGAAAAAAGAAACGTGGTCTCACCTTAACTACATGGTCGTTTAAGTGCTTCGGGTCCCGGTTGACCAGGTCTATCTCCTTGGTGTGCACGTCCTGCAAGGTCTTCTCCTGCATGCTGTCGCTGTCCATGTCTTTATTGTTCGGCTTGTAGATGTTCCCCTGTTTCCTGATGAACGGCGTGTGAGCGTATTCCTACACGGGTGCCAGGGAGGAGACAGCAGAAATTCAGAACGAGGGGGGAAAAAGTGTGCAAACGGGGCTGGGAGAGCAAGCAGGGAGCACCACGGCACATTCCCCTGGCATGGGATGGTTTTAAATGAGGGGAGAAGTACAGCACCACACCACACCACACCCCTCTCTCTCTCTCTCTCTCACTCTCACTCCCTCACACACACACACACACACACACACACACTCTTTAGTAGAAACTGTAGTTCCACCACAAGGGGTCACCACTCCAAGAACTAATACTTTCTACACCAGACCAAACCTGTTGCATTTCACTTGATAAGTTTTTGCAATAGCTGAGACCACATCACCCCTAGCAGGGACACACGGTTCCGTGCGCACTCGGTACTGGATGGATGTGTCTCCTTAACGCACGGACCAGCGCACGAGAACGAGGCTGTCTACATGATAAATAACGATTGGCATGCAAATGATATTTTGACATCAAAGCAAAAGCAAAAAAAAAAAAAAAAGTTTGGCAGAGAAAGAAAGACAAGTGATAACCGCGAGCCAAGCGCGAGAGCGCACGCGGGGGGGAAACTGGCGGGATTTTGCGCACGGAACGGAAAAAGCGAGCCAACACCGCGGCCAGGTGTAAATCCACCGCGTTCACATCGTCCAAGGAGGAGCTTCAGATTACAGAGACACGGGGGGGAAAAAAAAAAAAAAAAAAAAGCCCAGAGTTATAGAGGAAATGTCCTCCTTACCTCGGTGTCTCCGTCTTTAGGACCGCCGGTCATGCTGCCTGCGCGCAGGAGTGTGTGTGTGTGGGTGTGTGTGTGTGTACGTGTGAGAGAGAGAGAGAGAGAGAGAGAGAGACAGTCAGTGTGTGTGTGTGTGTGTGTGTGTGAGAGAGAGATACAGTGACTTTACAGATGAAGCGCGGTGGGAGGCGACGGCACGGTGCGCGCGCGCTCTCTCTCTCTCTCACACACACTGACACACACACACACACACTGACACTGACGGTTGTAAAAAAAAAAAAAAAAAAAAACTAGAGGTAATTTAGATATCCACCTGATTGTTGAAACAGGTAAATCACGTGACCATGTGTGTGTGCATGCATGGTGGAAGCCAAGATTCTGGTTATTATTTATGCATTCAGGAGGCTTACTTATTCCAGGGAGGTGGTACACCAGGGGTCCATCCATCCATCCATCCATCTAGGAGCCTCTGTAGTTCAACTAGGGACCGGGGAGGCCAATAGAGACCGTTGTCTTTTATTCCCATTTTACGACCGTTGTAGGACCTCTGGTCAACATTCACACACTACGGGCGATTTGGAAACGCTAGTTAACTTAATCTGCATGTCTTTGGACGGTGGGAGGAAAACCCGGAGGAAACCCTTCAAGCACGGGGAGAACATGCAAACTCCATGCACGCAGACCCTGAGGTGGGAATCAAACCTTGCCCCTGGAGGTGCCATAGTGCTAACGACTTCTCCACCATGCTGCCTGTTACTGGTGCAATATTTGTTGACACTTCTGTCTTTCCGTGATGTGTTTGGCTATGAGTAGGATCTGTCTCGGCTCACTGTTGGACAATGTTTTGTCGTTGTCGGTCCTTCGAGCGCTCGCGTCGAGGGTTCGCCACAGCGGAACATCATCATCATGAACTGCACACAACTTTGGCACGGGTTTTACGCCGTATGCAACCCTGTCATTTTATCTGGGCTCGGGACTGGCACTGCATCCAGTGGCTGGGGTTTGGGAATTGGGCGGGAATTGAAACCAAGCTTTCCACACGGCAGACGGGAAACCTACTGTACCACTGAGCCGTAAATGCAGCTCGCTAGCTCACGGAGATGTGGATGTAGCGGATGTTTTGTTATTATTTAAACTGGCCTACTGGAGGGAGTTGGAAACAAGATGTTCGTTTTCACATCACGGCAACTTTACTCAATTACTTTGAAGGTTAAGGAGAGAAAACCTTCCTCCTTATCATCCTCGCCTCCTTCGACAGGTGGACAGTAGAGAGCATCCTGACCTTCTGGAGATTGTGGGAAGAGCGGAGAAGATTATCAGGTTTCAGGTGTGAGTGTGTGTTTCGACGATGGATTGTTACTCCATCCCCGATGTGACTGCATGCTGGCTTAGTGGTTAGCACTGTCGCCTCGCACCTCCAGGGCCCTCTGTCTGTCTGTGTGCGTGGAGTTTGCATGTTCTCCCCGTGCTTGGTGGGTTCCCTCCAGGTACTCCGGTTTCCTCCCACAGTCCAAAGACATGCAGATTAAGTTAACTAGCGTTTCCAAATCGCCCGTAGTGTGTGAATGTTGACCAGAGGTCCTACAACGGTCGTAAAATGGGAATAAATACGACGGGCTCTATTGGCCTCCACGGTCCCTAGTTGAACTACAGAGGTCACACACACACACACACACACACACTCATTTACACACTACGGGCACTTTGGGAACACCAATTAGCTTAATCTACATATCTTTGGACTGTGAGAGGAAACCCGGAGAACCCGGAGGAAACCCACCAAGCACGGTGCAACATGGTGGAGAAGTTGTTAGCACTATGGCACCTCCAGGGGCAAGGTTTGATTCCCACCTCAGGGTCTGTGTGCATGGAGTTTGCATGTTCTCCCCGTGCTTGGTGGGTTTCCTCTGTGTACTCCGGTTTCCTCCAACTGTCCAAACCTATGTAGATTAAGCTAATTGGTGTTCCCAAAGTGCCCGTAGTGTGTAAATAAGTGAACTATCAAGCGACTGCAGTCACGAGTCCTCAGAGAACAGCTGTCTGCATCAGCCGAGGACAGGACCGTCTTCGTGGAAAAGTGGAACCGTCCCCAGTCTCCACACGCATCCCAGGCAGACCACACGGGGCGTCCATGCGACGAGATCTCCAACCAGAAGAGGGACACCAGGACGAGTCAGATGTATAACGTGTATTTATATACTGTACATTTCAGACTGTAAGAGTTCAATCGAGTTCATTAAACATGTTTGACATTAGATCAACACCACAGCGTGTTGAATGAAGAGTGAGAGATTATTTTTACACTGATGTACCAACACAGTAAGAGTCAATTCACGGATGAGTTATTTAATAAATTCGACACTAAATTAACCATGTACTGTACCAAGCAATAATTAATTACAGTAATGGAACACGCACTGCGGTAATGATTTAATAAAAGTAAGAGTACAGAGCACATCAGGACTGGAGTCACATGAGAAACATGGATGAACATCACGTGTGGAAATCATTTCTTTTGATTCTGTAGCTGCTTTGCGACAATGATAATTGTTAAGAGCGCAATACAAACTCAACTGAATTGAGTTGAAAAAGTTTTTGATAAATAAATAAATAAATAAATAAAACATGGGAAGAAATTAATTGTTTGTTCAATTAAAAAATAAATAAATGAATAAATAAATAAAACAAATGTGTGAAGAAATTAATTGTTTGTTTAATAAATAAACATAGGGAAAAAATGTGTGAAGAAAATGTCTGTAAAAATTGTTTTGTAAAAAAAAAAAAAAAGCATGAAGAAAGAAATTCATTTTTTTTATTTTATAAAAACTAAATAAAAATTGAAAAGAAAATAATCATTTGAAAAAAAGGAGTGGAGAAGAAATTAAGTGATTGTAAAAAAAAAAAAAAAAGAAGAGAACAATTGTGTGTAAAATATATATGTGAAAAGAAATTAATCTTTTGTAAACTTCACATGAGGAAAGAAATCCATCATTTGTAATAAAAACAAAATCACTTATGAGAATAAAATAATCATTTGAAAAATCAAGTGAATCATTTGTGGGAAACACTGACTCGGGTATGAAAGTCACATGCGGAGAGATAAGAATCATTTGCGTAAAACAAAACAAAAACATTGTTCACTAGGAGTTAAAAGTCCTGTAAGTCATACTGTATGTGAAAAACATGTTAAAAAAAACTTGACGTGCCTTTTAACTTCCATTCCTTTGAACTTTATGTGACTTCTCTGTGAACTAAAACCGGATTTTCAATGCATGATATACCAACTGTGAAAAAAAAAAGAATCCTCGTCAAACTGTCTGCTGCAGATGAACAATAGCTAGAGGACACTGCCGGAGGGGACAGAAAGAAAATCTAGGCAAATTCTTGCTCTGGCACTAAAGTTCATGCTTCAGCTGCGGGCGAGAGGTGAGGGCGGTTCGGAGCTATGAAACGTTTTACTGCATGGCTCAGGTGGTAGTGTGACCCTTGGGAAGGGGTAGGCGTGGCCTGGACAGAGCTGGAGGAACAGGTGAACAAAACACACTCTGGACGTCTTGGATTACACAAAGACTACGATACGTTTCTTTTACACATTAACATGTTTGTTTTGTAGACACACAGAGGCGGGTGTGAGCTGTAAGAGCCGGGTGAGGGTTGGCACTGATCTGGAGATGCCATGCAAACTGGAAGACGTTAAATAAATACAAAAATTTAAAATAAATAAATAATGCTTTTCGTGGGAAAAGGGTGTGTGAGTGTGTGTGTGTGTAAGAGTGTGTGTGTGTCTTGTGATCAAATAAAGCAGAAGAAATTTTAACTAAAATTCACACATTGAGGTGAGATCTTATAGAGCAGTTACAGATTCAGTGCTGTTGGCCAAAAAAACAAACAAAAAAAAGGCTTAATTACTTAATTTGCTCAAATGACTAATAATTAGTCTTTAGTTTATATTTTGGAAAAACGCTGCCGGCTAACAGTCTACTGAACGAATACAAAACAAAAATAATAGCTGATTAGAATTGAATTTTTTTTTAAAAGTGACCTCTAGCATGTTGTCGCTTTCACCTCATTAGCTAGGATTGTGTGCAAAATTTGTGCACCCTTAGACAAAAACCCATTGTTACAGCACTTTATAGCTTCAAAATGTGTCATGTTTATCAAAGATGAAATAAATAAATAAATGAATAAATAAATAGTGTGCTTGGATATAATCTTCATGTCAATGACATAATTACGGACGATTCTCACCTTCTTTTGCCTGTAAATGACCTCTAATAAATTTACTGTTAAAGTTTTCTGATCTTGAATGGATATTAATTACCGGATGCCGGTGTGAAAACGCAAACACAAAACCATTCGCAGAAACACTTTCAGCAAGAAAACGCATCCGTTAAACAGCATGCTGTCTCCTCAGAATCGCCTCTGAATAGTGATGGGTCGTTCATAAATGATTCGTTCTTTTTGAGCGAATCTTTAACGTGACTCAGAAGAACGAGTACCTCTGAGAGTGATTCAGTCATTTTCTACTGGGCGCACATACGCAAAGCATCGCAAAAACCTCCGTAGGTTATGTACAGGAAACGGAAAATAAGTAGTTACCTTTAAGTTTTTTAGTCTGAGTCGGACAATAAGTTTATTATAATATGTCCTTAGCTCACTCACTCATCTTCTGTACCGCTTTATCCCGCATTCAGGGTCGCGGGAGGCCTGGAGCCTATCCCAGGAGGCTTAGGGCACGAGGCGGGGTACACCCTGGACAGGGTGCCAATTCATCACAGGGCACACACACATACACTACAGGCAATTTGGGAACGCCAGTTAGCCTAACCTGCATGTCTTTGGACTGTGGGAGGAAACCAGAGTACCAGGAGAAAACCCACCAAGCACGGGGAGAACATGCAAACTCCATGCACACAGAGACGGGAATCGAACCCGGACCCTGGAGGTGCAAGGCGACAGTGCTAACCACTACACCACCCTGCCGCCCATGTTAGCCACATTGTAATATTTTGATTATTGGAACTATAGCCAAAATTTGTGTATGTAGACGTGTTGGGGGTCTGTTTATTGAAAATGTAACATTTTATTTTATTTTTGAACAAAAGAACAAAATGAACTAATTGATGCAAAAAAAAAAGCTTCTTTCATTTTGATCAACAAGATTCAAAGAACCGAGTCACTAGAATGATTTAAACTTCCCATCACTACCTCTGAAATGTCTGTGTTGTGTTTTGAGCTACAATGCTAACTAGCTTCTAACACAAGGCTGAATCTCAAATCCCACTCTACGCCCTGATCAAGGGCACTACTGGGTGTGTGGAACAAAGGATGCTATTCCCTACACAAAGCGCACTCGCTTTCCATTTAACGCTATTTGGGATTAAACCCTGACGTTAACCAACATTACGCTACCGATGGTTACCTGATGTAGGACGACCTGATGCTGTGTCATATAGATAAAAGAGTAACCTAGCGACTGGGGAACTCCTTATTATTTTCATGTGCAGTGTGTCATGGTGGAAACAAGTGCGTGAAAATGGCACAAGAAGGTGATAAGGACGTTGATTTTAGTGCACAAATATGTGATTCTTCCTGGATTTGGTGGTGTTTGCTAGCGATAGCGTGAGTGTTAGCTTATTCAGTGCTCCTGTTGCAAATAAAGATAACTTAATGGTTAAAGATGCTTAATAGATAACTATATAATAGCAATCTATATATTAAAAGCTTTTAATAGCTAAGTGACTGTTCCAGGGTCGAATCCCAAATAGCGTTAAATGGAAAGCTAGTGCACTATACAGGGTGTACTAGCTTTTGTACAAGTAGTGCACATGATCAGGGGGTAGAGGTGGATTTGGGATTCAGCCTTGTGGTAGTTAGTTTTGTAGTTCAGAGCACAACATAGATTGTTCAGAAAGATTACAGTGTGAGGAGGAGACGGCGTGTTGTTTAAGATGACATAACGTTACCAGGTGTGTTTTCATGCTGAAAGTGCTTCTGGAACTAGTTTAGTATTTGTTTTTACACTGGTATCCGATTTGCCGTCCAGAAGTGGGTGGGCTCATGGCGGACAGACTTTGTGACATCAGGTGGATCTGCGGGTTACGGCACTGAGTTGCTGATCGACAAGTCGGCGGTTTGAGCCCCGGCTCCACCGGGTTGCTATCGTTGGGCCCTCGAGCGAGGCCCTTAACCCTATCTGCCCCAGGGGTGGTGTATGATGGTGTATACTTTTTTCCATGTGAAGGAAATTAAAACTCTTTATATGAATATACATGCATGTGAAATGTGATATAAAAGTGCACTTTGAGGAATGAGAGTGATGAACTAAAGTGTTTTTTTTCTTCTTCATGTTGCTGGTGTGGTAAAGTATCCATTCTTCCCGGAGAAACACACACACACACATGATTAAAGCCACTGTTTTCCCCCTGTGTACAGCCCTACTTTAGCTCATTATGACCAGACTGCATTAATCCACCTTCACCATTGTGTGATATTCAGTGAGAACCTACTGTACAGACAACCTCAGGCTGCTCTATAACCTCTACATGCTGCGTTTCACCTCTAACCCTGTCAGTCCCCATGCAGCGACGCCCCTCAGGATAACCAGCCCTTATTCAAACACGTAACTAATGGGATGGTTTGCAAGAAAACGTTTTTTCCCCCTGCAGTCAGAGAGCTGAGAAAATGAACAACAACAAAAGTATCATGTGACAAAAAAGCGCTTTTATTTACTGAGCGGAGAGACTCCTGCTCTCTCGCCACACTCCGGATTGTTGCTACATGACATCATGTATCGGATAGGGTGGAGGGAAAAAAACAAAACGCGTACACCTGAACGCGGCGTGTTCCAGCGCACAAACAAGCCGTCCTTTCTTTCTGAGAAAGACACACAGAGTCGCGAGCAGGCGCTACTCCAAGCGCGTATTTGCAAGGCAAATTAACTGGAAAACAAAATACAATTCAGTACTCGTTCAAATAAATCATTACATCTTTTTCCTTTTTTTTTTTCCTTTTGGAATGTCAGGATAGTCACGTGGAATTATTAACTTCTAAAATATCGCAAAACAGTAATATATTTGATAAGCGAGTATTGTGTTGTAGTAAACAGGAAGTTGTCCTATTGTGTCTTATTCTTAAACAATGAAAAGTTTTAATTAATGAATTAATTAATAAAGACATTGTCATATTTTTTAATGTTGGAAACATCCAACAAGCAAACAAAAAACAAACAAACAAACAAAAGATCTAGTTCCTGTTTTTTTTGACACTGGAGACTCCTTCTATAAACGCAACGTAAACAACAAACAAACTCGCTCTTTCAACATTAAAATCCATGAAGCGTCTGCCGAACAAGTCACAGTGACTTATAGTTATTGCCTTAGTGTTACTATGGCAACGATAAAGTATCATATCCTATGTAGTATGTTAATATGTATGCAAAGTAATAAATACCGATCAGTCTTGTCTTGAATTCGACAGCGCTCCAGTGTAAGTACAGTCTTGTATAAACACTAACGGAGGCAGGAAACAGGAAGTAGTCTGCACTGATTAGCTTTTCGAAAGCATTTCTATATTTCCATACACATGTAAAAGTCTCCTCATATACAGTACAAAAGCTTAAACGCATGTTTATATAAATATAGATCTAGCTATATATTTGTTACCTAATGCTTCTGCCCACTAGGAGTCGAAATCTTTGCGGTAAAGTGTATAAACACGTCCTTATATCGCGCAGACGCTCAGCCGTCTCACCGCACAGGAGTCAGGGTGTTTATAGCGTAAGCGTACATTTCATCCCAGGCCAAAACAAACACACGCACACACACACACACACACACGTGATGGAGCTGAGCATGAAGAGGACTCAGGTGTGACTGATCAGGTCTGGATCTCCTATAAGAACACATCATAAGAAAAGTACGCAGGTCGGCGCCTAAAGCGCTTCGGGTTTGCGGCTCCTGATGTTGACGGCAGACAGACACCTGCTGGCGCTGTGGAACACCGGCCTCAGGAACGTGTCCACCAGACTGGACCAGATCACCTGGCCGCAGGACAGAGTCATCATGCAGCTGTGGATGAGAGGCATCACCGCCCTAAACACACACACACACACACACACAAAATACATTATAGACAAATATTTATTTATCAGCGCTTTACTTTACACACGTCTGCATTATCACAATATATTCCTACAATCTAGACCAAAATTATTGGCACCCTTAGTAGAAAGGACATGATTTGTGGTTAGTGTATATATTTTTTGTCATAAAATTTCTGGAATTTTGGCGATTCAAAGATTAGAAGACAACTGTATAAGCACAGTACGGTGATAAGACTCTTAGCCGCAGTAAAACATCTGAACGATGCAAGCGTTTTAAAGAAGGCCGTACGTCCATAAATGGCCGTTCCCGTGAACATTCCGAGAGTGGAACGCCTGATCCTTAGTAATTAATCTGTGGATAACTTGTCGCCAGAGGTGGAAAGTAATGAATGACATTTACTCGCGATTTTTTGTGTACTTCTACTTTTTAAAGTAGTTTTTAAAGTCTGTAATTTTACTTTTACTTAAGTATGTTTTGTTTAA
>JAQQZT010000002.1:29434934-29462089 GCA_030068275.1 Clarias platycephalus | reverse complement strand
GTGTGTGTGTGTGTGTGTGTGTGTGTGCTCTTGTGTTGGTGGGTGTTGCCTCAGAGATTTTAAAAGGAGCGCTTTTAATTTGAACCAAACAATAGGAAGGCGTACTAACTCGAGCTTCCCAGTCGATCTGGGACTCAATGAAGAATCGATCAATTGACGCTCCTCAATTCCACCGCCACCACAACGAGATGATTATGGGAAAGACAAAGCGAGGGGTGTGTCTCAGTCAGGAAGCTAACGTTTCCACTGGTGGCCCTGTAGGAATGTGGCCTTTGTGAGACACAGAAGTCTTTTGTTTATGAAACACCAAAGAGCTTTAAGTCTAATATCTGTGCATGAAGATATCGCTGTTGTTCATGATTATAGGAGCGCTGGTTTAACAGTAACTTATGATGATTTCCTGAGGTTGAAACCGCTCAGCTCTTCCAGTTGTAGCCTCGCAGAGCCGGGATTTGTTAACTACCTGGTTTTCACAGTGCATTCTGTATACACTTAGATACACTTTTGTTTACTGCAGTCATTTTGGTAGTTCATTTTATTTTTCGCAATTTTGCAAAAAAACTTACTATAACATGTTGAATACACTGATTAGCCATAACATTTGAACCATTAACATTAAAACCACCTTGGTTTTGGGTTCCCTTTGCTGCCAGTATGGTGTGGTTTCTGGCACTGGGATGCTGGCAGTGAGTTCTTTGGGTGTTGAGGTTTGTTGGATGTGGCCTCCATGAATCAGATTTGTTTGCTCAGGGAATCGCATGGATGTGATCTGGGTTGGGGTCGATGGTCTTGGGCTCTTTGACTGCTGGGCCCCGTGTTCAGTGTGCTGTGGTGCACTGGGTGTTCTGGTGCCTTTCTATTGTGGCCAGTGTTGACTTGGTATAAAATTTTTGCTATATTTTTACTACATTGGCGTTTGGCCCTGGGTGAAAAATAATTGAGAGAATGGAGCTAGGTGGGCAGACATCGCTCGTTCTTTTAACGTAAATCATTCAGTCATTGGCATGATTCAAAAGAACAAGGACAAGATCATGGAACAGTTTTATACTGTGTATCGCCAGTTGTGTTACAATAGTATCCTAATATCTAGACAATGTTTGTCGGACTTACGAACAAATTGGACTTACAAATGAGCTCTCAGAACAGAACTCGTTCATATGTTGGGGACTTGTGTATTATTGCAAGAATTGTAATTGATTACTTAATTCTGTTCACCTGTTTGAACGGTAACTTGTATTAAACTGGTTTAATCTAAACCCCAGTATCTGAAAAAGCAAGGGTCAGAGTGTAAAGCTCAGGATTAACACACTTTTTGCTTCTAACCTGACTATTACTGCACATAGAGTATTTAATGCGTAGATCCGTGCTGATGATTCTTGTAGTATTTATTTTACAGTCACGTTAGTGGAATTAGCTGACACATGTGCACAGGAAGTGGACAGGCAAGAACACGTCCTATCGAAGTGAAAATTACTCTAAAAACATTTCAGAGAAACGAAACGAGACGAGGAGACACAGCACAAGCACCAAGGCATATCGAAGATAATCTCTCTGTCAGATCTGCGATGCCTGTCTCTCCCAGATTTTACTCTTACATCCTAAATGAGACGAACAATCGTTTTACTGACGGGCTTCCAAACTCACTCGTAACCTCGGTTGAGCTTTTAAGTGGATTCTTCACTGAGTCCTACAATACATTTAACAAGTTACATCTGACATGGAGTGAAGTATTTAAATAAAGGGGGGATGTTTTATTTTTAGCTGTGGCCTATTTTTACTTTCTTTCTTTCTTTCTTTCTTTCTTCTCTCTCTCTCTCTCTCTTCATCAAGTCAGACGTTGAACCCAGTGTGTGAGAAAAGACGCTCCGTAGGGATTTCTCCATGGAATTATAAACAGCCAGTCCAGAAAGCGTGCTTTTTTTTTTTTCACTCTAACTCTGATACTCTCCGTCCTTGTTGTGTGTTTCTCCCAAAACCATGTAAGGAAATATCGGGATACTCGAGAGCCACAGGAACCTGGCGTGGCAGCTCGAGGAACAAGAACAAGCTTGGCAGATTTTATAAGAGCACCACTACGATCGCCTCTTACTCCAGGGAGTTTTTAACCCCTAAAACCCAAGTGGCACAGATCAACACAGCATAAGTCAATGATCATTTAAAAAATATACAGTATATATGTATGTGTTTATTGGGAAGCTTTGCCGGTGTGTGTTTACAGGGAGGCTTCAAACATCAAACTGTGTATTTGGGTTTTCAGTTGCAAGGCCGAAAAATTTATTAATCATGTAAAATTAAAGTTATCATTATCTTTATAACATGTAAATGCTATGACTAATAGAATATGGGAATGATGTCGCAAGAATGTAGAAATGTAAAACAATAAAGTATTTCTATCTACCTATCTATCTATCTATCTATCTATCTATCTATCTATCTATCTATCTATCTATCTTTCTATCTATCTATCTACCTATCTATCTATCTATCTATCTATCTATCTATCTGTTTATAAAAACATGCAGTGTGTATCTGTGCAGTTTCTTTGCCTGTGTGACCCATGTGAATAGTTGATTAAAATGAAATTCTGTTCATTAAATTACCTAGTCTGTGATGAAATAATGAAATAAAGGATATGTCACTCTATTCTGCACAATCCTGAGCCATACAGTACATACAGTATGTTTCTTTTTTTTTTAAAAAGCTAAACAAATAAGCTTTAAGGGCTACCAGTAAAATAAATGAAATAAAGTTAATTTAAAAAATGGTTTAAATATAAACAGTAAAGTTGGGGGGTTTTATACGAGACCCCCAAAAATGATTTAAAATCTAAAATAAAAAAATATATATTTAAAAAAATTAAATATGAAATACATTATTAGTTAAAGAAACATTTAAAATGATTACTGATTTTTTGATTATCACATAAAAAAATATAAATGTATAAATATATATAAAAATATAAAACTTTAACTTTATATGACAAAAACATATAAAAATTTAACCTAAATGATAAAAATTGTTACAAATACAATATAATTTATATAATAATATCCCAAGAGTATTTTTTCTTAAATATAATTTAATAAATACAATACATTAAGGTGGCAGAATATTTCAGAAAATATGTGAAAAAATGACACTTGTTGGCATTTATTACACAAGTTGCACTTAATATCAGCCCACAAAGTCTTAAATAATAAGCTAAAGGTTAATCAACTCTACTGTAATCGATACAGATGATGTAATACTGCCGTCTCCATCACAACCAACATTCCAGGCCTGTGTTTGATAAACTGTGAGAGGCCGGGCTTTTACCAGCCAGGATTAGCTCTGCTGTGATTGGCTGGCTGGTGTACCGCTCCAGACCAACCACATGGGCACCGAGAGAGAGAGAGAGAGAGAGAGCACACAGTGTGTTTACATAAAGGGTTGCTATGGCAGTGTAACACACGTTAAACCATGGCAAGATGTGTGTTTATTGACCACAGAGTGCTGATACATCAGTCCATCACTGAGAGAGAGAGAGAGAGAGAGAGATTTATCATTTCTCAAATGGGTTTATGAAAAAATCATTTCACAGTTATACACTGAAGCTTCAGATTTAGTTTAAAACAAAATCTGAGAGAAAAATGAGAGAAAAATGAGTTTTCTCTCCAAAAAATGGAGAGAAAACTTTCCTCATTCTGTACCTAATCGGAAAGTAATGCAGTACCGTTATCTGTATTTTTATCTGTTTAGAGCTCAAAATCTTCATCTGTTTTTGTACTCTGATTAAAGCCGGAAGTGGGCGTGGCCTATACTGGAAATTCAGTTTTGTTGTTGTTGTTTTCTCTATTATTGCTTTTTTTATCCCGCTGGAAAAAAGTACCAAGTGGTAAAAATAGTACCAATAAAAATATATCCGAATGTGTTGATTAATTCTGGATAACAGCAGCTCTGACAGTAGGACAGGTTTATATCAGCGCACTCGTATTCACATGTTGTCGTTTCTATAGCAACAGCTCAATGGCAGGAACGTGTACAGCACACGCTTTGCGTAAACATATTATCTAAAATGATTAATATGGTGATGTGTTATTGTAATATCTATGGAAGGAGTCTCCAGTGCCACATGTGCTTTATAACATCTGTAACTTCTCACATATTCAGGATGGAGGAGTTTATCCTTTGCGTTTTTTTTCTTAAGGTGACAATGAGATGTTTATAGCGCTAGTACTGGAAGTGATTACAGGAAGGCATTGTTCTACGACTTTAAATGGTTATAACAAAATAAAGCAATGTAATCGTTGGGGTGGGGGAAATGGTGTTGTATGAGAAATAAACCCCTTCATGATAAGCCTTGATACAAACTCCTGCGTCAGCCTTTTAGGGGGAAATTAAACAAACTATCAGGAATATTTGACAAACAAACATCTAAAAAGTTTTTTTTTTTCATCCCCCGTGAGTCAATTCCTTCTGCACGCTCTTGATCTCAACCTGACCAACTTCTGACCAATCGCATTGTCGCCTCCTACTGTAATATCCCTGAATATTGGAAGGGGTGGAATATAAAAGAAACATAAATGCACAAGTTCATGATCCTTCAATCTCTTGCTATCCATCATCACCTTGAGAGTAAGCCATGCTAAGTGCTCACTCACTCACTCACTCAGGAAGTTATGCGTGGTAGATAACGGAGTGAAACAGAGGTGGAGTCGGTGCCGCAGGCCAAAACTCTCGAAGCCAAACACGAGCGAGGTCGCTAATTAATAATAAACAGTCGGGAAATGGCCGGGATATCCCATCCGTGCATGAAATTAGGGCTTTATCTGGAGTCTCCAGGCGCTTGGTCCCAGGGGACGGACTCGCGGACGCAAGTATTAACAAACAAAGAGATCTCGAAAACAGGGGCCCTGGCTAATCACCTTTCCATCCTCTACCCCATTGTACTGATGAACAATACCAGAGTGCCGGGACAACAAGATTCTACGTCGTGACTGATCACGGATGGGTTGTAAATCCTACACATTTCAATTCCATCCTTTCCTGTAAATCCCTGTAAACTTTGCTTCCTGCTCAGGTGCACGCGTTCCGGCCTTGGGCTCGTCTGTGCCGCACAAAAGTCGGTGTCCCAAGGAACCGCGTAGCTGAATAAAGTCCTGTGCCTAAGAACTCCCCGAGCTCTCTGCCCCCAAGTCTTCCCACAGCCCGGCTGCCAAGCCGACACACATTTTCCTGGCTGCGTTTCAGGAAAGTGCTGCTCCGAGCTGAAAGATGGAAACTTCAGCGGCGCGTTTGCCTGGATACAATAAAACACACACAAACACAGGGCTGAGTGATTCAGAGCGAATCGCACAGGGTCTCCTTTATCGCACAGGGCTTAGCCTCTGGGTACTTTCTTTTATCAAGCCTCGGTAACTATCAGTTCCAGGTGATTAAAAACACTTAACCCGGACCTGAGCCTTCAAGGCTCCAGCCTGTCACGACACATGCCTGAAAATGCCCCCTAGAATCCAACACTCTCCATAAGGAAACACGTCTACTCCGTGGCTTTTTTTTTTTTTTTCCCCCTTGTTTGGACTAAGTGAGTCATTCCTGCCTTGGAAAACAGAGTTCCCTTCTTTTGCAAGAGAAAAAAAAAAAAAAAAGCTCAGAAGTTTCTCTCTAGTGTGTACTGAAGAGGAGAGGAGAATGTCAGGAACTTGAACAACCAAGGCGAGGATAAACAGGAGATGAGGAAGCTTTATACAGGAGCAAAAAGGATCCTAGAAGACCAGAACGAGACATCTCACCGTGTCAATAAACCCTGAAGTCTGAAAGGAAGTGCGAGGGTCTGACGTCTCGATACGAACCAGGGCCCATTAAAAACACACAGAAAAAATGTCAACCCTGACCTCAGGAAGTGTTATTATTTGTAATGTTGTTGTAAGAAGTGGCACGCTTTGATCATTACACAGATTTGCTGGGATTTACCACAAGCAAGGGAAATCCGTATTTATTTATTTTTTTTTAATGGTGGTTGAATTCTGGCTTCTGATTGGCTGTAAGGTCTGGACAGGAGTAGATGTAACTACAACTGGATAAAAAAAATATGACGTGACATTCTTTAATGAATAGTAACATGTAATGGTTGGCAAACTGCTGCGTTGTAAGAACTAAGACACGCCAGGCGGAGTGTGATGCAGCATGCGGTGCAAGCGAAGTTAGTTCCAGGCCCGAACCGAAACCAGTGGAAATTTGGGATTCTATTTAGTTTTTCCATCCTGAGATCATGATTTCTACAAAAGAGAGACAGTTTAAGTCTGTCTGTCAGGGAGAGAAACAGAGAGAAAAAGCAAAAGAGAAAAAGAGAGAGAGACCCGCTCCTCTCTGTGTTTAACTTGCGCCTACATCCAGGAACCTTTCATGCGAAGACGTTTTGTTAACACTACGACCACAACTCCAACTCTCTCCAAACACACACCGTGCGGGCTCTACCATGTTGCCATGGCAACATCCACATGAGCCATTATGTCATACTGCGGTGGGCCGCTCTTTCCTGCTGAGGCTTTTGAACAGGACGCTGCAAATGTACTGTACTCTATCACTTACAGGCACGCTGGAACGCCGTGCACATGTTCTACCACAGTGTTTAGAGAACACAGATACTAAGCTTCACCCCGAACCGAGTGTTTTTTTTTTTTTCTCTTTCTTTACTTTTCATGCAAACATACTGTATGAACCCAACCCAAAAACCAAGGGGGAGAGACAGAACTGGAAATGGGCACCGTGATGACAGGAAGAAGGACTAGCCAGAGGGGCGTGTCTAGACCTTTTACTACAAAGTGGTTTGGTTACACCAGATGACATTCTTGGGTAGAAATCTAGGGTGGGGCAAAATACTCACTCCCAACCAGAGGAAATGACATAACTCTATACGGGCTTGAAGTAAGGGGGTCCCTGGAAAGAGCATTTAGCAAGCAACAACAACAACAACAAAAAAAATCATAAATAACCTAATACTAGACGACATCATTATGGTATTTGTATTTGGCTTTTGTCCAAGGGTCCAACAGTGGCGACTTGGTGGTGGCACCAGAGCGGTGACTGAACTTCCTGAAAAATCTTGATTTGTTTCTCAGGCTACATTTTGAACTAGCGGTTCTGAGAAAATACCACAATGATAAGGTCATGGAAACATAGCAAACCTTTATTAATTAATTAATTCCAGTAATAATGAAGCTGGAGGATAACTTATCAGCTGGTAAAAAATATTCTATCAATCAGTGAGTGTTTGGAAATTGGAATTTTAATGTGAAAGAACGTGAAATAATTCTCTTAATGTTGTCTATTGGCTAAAGTTGCTTTTGCGTGCATGACTTTAGAAGATATTAGACAATGATTTAATTTTCCAGAACTTCCCCAGAATTTACTGTATAAAGTATTTTATCACAGAATTTTGCAAATATCATATGGCATTAACACAAGCACTGAATAAAAAAAGAAAAAAGAAAAAAGAGAGAGAAAAAGAAATGCTCATTAAATTATCATTTGGGTGGAATGGAAGCGCAGTGGGCCACGTTGTCGCCTCATGGTTCCTGAGCCTCCGGGTCGATCCTGAGCTCCCATCACTGTTTCTGGAGGTCCTTTCCATGTCTGTTTGGGTTTCCTATGGGTTATTTGGGTTTCCTCCCAATAACATTCACTTAGGGGATTACATTCTCTAAATCCAGTCTGTTCCAGGGAGTGTGTGATGATCTAGGATCCCATCCAAGGTTCCTCACATCTAGTGTTCCTGAATCAGACTTTGGATCCACCACAACCCTGACCTGGATAACATGCGAACTAACGGTGAACAAATAAGCAACAGTCCAAGAATCAGAATATAGTTTCTCTTGGTTTATGCAGTGATTGTGTTTTAAAATGTATTATTTTTTTTTTTTTAGTATAGTGTTGAATTGAATTAAGATGACTAGCCTCACCCATAAGTACAATGAATTCCTGTTGGTATTTAACATGAGTAGATTGAACCTTTTATACTGGTCCGATTTTCCGAGTGCCAAAACTTCTGTGACTTTCTTATAGCCCTTTAGACACACACTGTAATTTCTTTTGTATGCGTGTCTGATTCAGTTTTAGCCATGGAAAAAAAAAAAATGGAAAGACCGCCTGTTCTTGTAAATCCGGAGGAGCCACACACATCCGCTCTGGTCACCATGTGTCACGGCAAACGTTCTCAATCAGCGATGAACGGGCCAAGAGTACAGCTCTCACAAGGAGACGTGACGAGAGAAGGGTTACGGCTCATGAACCTCATTAGTGAGATACCAGCATGGACGTATCATTAGCAGACAATTAGCACTGCGTTGCAACTGTCATGCTAGCGTTGCCTGTGCAGGATTCCTCGGCCATGTGCAGGCCCGCAGCTGTCTCTGCTCCCTCAGAAGCTCTCCGTTTGATCTCAGACACAAAAGTTTGTGCTGTGATACAGTATGTGTCTGCTGTACAACGAAAGCAGAAACAGATGCTGCGCTGGAATATAAAATGATGTCACTGAGCTAAAATAAGCAAAGGACACCCCTGAGCATCGGCTTAGGAAATTCCTTCGACTGTACGTGGACTGCTGCTACACAATTGAAATGAAGTCAATAAATCTTCCTTCCAAGGTCCTGTCTGGGAAACACCCATTTCCTCTGGCTCGCAGAAACGAGGGAGCTTGTGGGATTGTATTTTATTTTTTTGGAGAAGCGATGTGAAAAACTCCATGTCTTGGAGGGAATCCTGCTGTTAAAGCGTGACACCCTCCTTAAGCGTACGTAAACTCATCGCCGCTCGGAAGCTAAGATGGCATGAAATGGTGGAGAAATGTTTCCAATGAGGCCTGGTGGAGCCGCTGAAGTAACATTAATCTTCAGCAATGAAGCAAAGAGCTGGATAAGTGCAGAGCAGAGTAGAGCTAATGCAGTGGTTCGAGGTGGAGAAAGACTAAGATATGTACATGTATGTATTGCTAAGAGGAAAATAAAGCCACACGACAGACCTGACGGGGAATGCTTAGCTCAATTTAGCATCATCTGATCAGGCAATCATAAACACCGTCGTACAGCATCAGCACCACCATGTACTGCATAGTCTTCAACACACAACTTCCAGCTAAGTGCTGAGTATCGTCATGTTAGCTAGCTAATTATTTATGCTAGCTAATATTCTCTGTCTTAAAAAGTAGCTATTTCACAAACACAAACCTAAGTTGTAAAGCTAGCATGCAGCATGTAAAGCTAGTTGCGGTGGTAGCTTACAGTTTAGCAAGCTCGCTCTATCATTGGGAGATCGCAAGTTCGATTCCCAGGTGATGCTGTAGCCTCTCAAAGCCAGAGGTCTCTCAGAGGGATGAAGGACAGGAGGCACTTAGCACTCTCCCATCAATGGCAGCTCTATAGTCAATCACCTGTGAGCTCACCTCCTAGCGCCATCCTCTGTGTGTGATATGCCACTCCCAACGGTACTATGTACTACACCATGTACTACATGATATGATAGGAAAAGTTCTGGGGTCCTCGAATTGATCCTGATCTCAGATTATTATCAGTGTGGACTTCCTGAGGATCTGCCTTGGGTTCCTCTCCGTTCTCCGGTGTCCACGCACCTCAATAAAAACATACAGGTCAGTGCAATGGCAAGTTGGCATTAGGTGTAAAGGACTGCGTATGTGTGTGTGTGTGTGTGTGTGTGTGATCCATGGTAATTTTCCAGGATTTTGGTTTGGTTTGGGAGGATAGACCCTGGATCCACTGAAACTCTAATCAGGATACTTACGGAAGAAGAATGAAATGAATGCTTGCCTGAAGGTTGTGGTGGCTCTATTGCATGTACATGTACAATATACTAACAACAGATATTTTTTTCCAGAGTCATTAGAAGCAGCAGCGCTGATTGAGCTCAGCCATGATGTAGCGCTGGATTCAGGACTCGAACCCAGATCAGTTATTCATCATTACTACCCAGTAAGTATTTGTTCTATCAACAAATTGAGGATTTGTAGTCCTTAAACATTCCCATTTTCGAAGTTTTCAACAATGAAGATGTTTCTAAAAGGAGTCTAAACTCCTTTTCCCCATGACTGATGCTGTTTACTCCTAAGACGGGTTGGTCTGCTGGAATCCATGGAATGTCTGCAGCAAACATTAAAAACAATATACTCAGCTTCACAGGGGTGGAGTGATATGAATCAAGCCTTGTTTTCAAAGCAAGCACCTGCACCTTTTTTCTTTCTATTTTATATTCCATCTGGAAGATGTTAGAGAAGTACTCATTCTCCTTAGGCGTGGCATGATTCCCCCCCCTCCCCCCTTTTTTCCCCTTCCCATCTTTCCACTTTTCTTCTTGCTGTCTGACACGTCCACCAAGGTGGAATGTGTAACGGCTATGTTCGACTGTCCCGACAGTACCGAAGTACAGAATACCATGCGATACCTCGTGCAGCTCCCTGGTGCTCATTGTAGTCCCTGAAATTTATTACACAGAAGGACAGAGAGAGAGGCGCCATGGCAGTTGATAGTGTCTGTGGGAAAGACATCCAGAAAGACATCCAGGGCTGTTAGAGTGAAAGTAGAAGCCGCGTTGAGTAACGTGGGAAGATTTTAATATAGACATTATTGTTATTATTTTAGATGTTCTTTTATTACCCTGGTAGCACACCGATACCAGCCATGCCCTGGTAATCTTTCCAAGCAGAGCATATAAGGTCGGATTAAAAATGAAATAGACCAGTGTGTTCTGTATGAGCATCCCCTCCCTAGAACGAGTGTCGGAGAGAGAGGAATTTTCCAGCCGAGCACTAAAAGAGGTTGAATGTGACCTGGCTGATTGCACAGCCTCATCTTTAGCCAGTGCAGCAGAAAGAGAGACAAAAAAAAAAGGAGAACAAATGGAGCAAGGGAGTGCCGAGACATTCTAGGAGTTCAGCCTATTGTGTAACATAAGACTTGCTCAATAAGGAGTTCGCTCAATGCAACTCGTAGCCAGAGGGCAGCAATTAGGGCACGGTTCAGGCTCTGCGTAGCTGAGGTTGGAAAAACTGCAAGACGTGATATCTAAATGAGAGCAGTTTATGTTCATGTATTTTCTAGATGTACGGGCTTGCATGCAGTAAGTATTCACCACTTTCTTTTACCCCCCCCCACACACACACATTTTAAGGTGTTCCAACATGTGGGAGTGAATACTTGTGCATTGTAAATACCTTGACTGTAGGCCAATGTCATTGTGAGTGTGACACGCCAGACGGCGGTTCACCCCCTCACCCAGTAAGAAATACTCCAGTTTAGCAAGCGAGTGCCATGGTGATGGGCATAAACCATGCTGTTGCCTTGGAGGTGTTGTTTAAAGTTATGCTTCAGGTGGAGTCCTGTTCGCTTAATCAACAATCGCATTCGCGATCTGCTCAGAAGCAGCAGCAGGTGGAGATTAAAGGATTAAAATTTTTTTTTTTTTTTTAAAGATAAGCCCAGTGCAAAATAAAAGTTCAATTCAATGTTTTTAAAAATTGTAGCAACAACAATGCTAATGCTTCATGAGAGGATAAAACAAATGCTACTTAAAAAAAAAAAAAAAAAAAAAGTAAAAAAAAAAAATATATATATATATATATATATATATATATATATATAGTGTGAGGCTAATTTGCCTTAAGGTTGCCTTAAGTAGTTGCTCCTAATACAATCGAGTATGGTGCTAGTTGAAACTGTTGCTTCTTTTTAGTATTAATACTACTGCACTGTTGCTACTCCCACTAATACTATTGCTATTGCTGCTTTAACTCATATTATTGCTAGTACTACTATCACTATTACTACAAACAACTTCTAATACTAATACAGATTATGATACTGCTATGATTGTTGCTGCTAGAACTTCTAGTGTTACTAATACAGCTACCACTACCATTGCAACAACAATACTTACTGCTATTTCCGCCACTAATATTAGTATTTATACTACTCTTAGTACTATACTACCATTATTATTGCTACAAGAACAACAGCTTCTAATACTAATATACTAATTAGTAATACTAATATTCATAGTACTAGTAGCTAGTACTGCTGCTGCTAGAACTTTTTTCTACTAATATAGTTACTACTGCTTTTACTACTACTAATAAACTACAACTAACATTAACAATGCTACTACTCTTACTGCTAATAGTATTAGTATTTATTATTCCCCCCCCCAATTTTCTCCCTAATTTAGTCGTGTCCAATTCCTCCCTGTCACTAGGGGGCTCCACATTAAGGCTACCACTACCACTCAGTCGGGAGGGCCGGAGACTATCACGTGTTTCCTCCGAACCACGTGACGTCAGCCAACCGCATCTTTTCGAACTGCTCGCTCACGCACCGTTGGGGGTGGCGTAACACACTCGGAGGACAGCGCTATCCACTCCTTCCGCTTGCGTGAGCTCACAGACGCCCCTGATTGGCTGTAGAGCCGTGATTAATGTGGGAGCACTAAGTACCTCTCATCCCTCCCCGCTGAGAGAGCTCGGCCAATCAGCTCTCTCTAGACCTCCGGCTGTGAGAGGTTACAGCATCACCCGGGAATCGAACCGGCGATCTCCGGATGATCGGGCGAGCGCTTTACCACTGCGCCACTCGGAGGTCTAATAGTATTAGTATTTATACTATTAGTATTAGTATTAGTATAAATTAGTATTTATACTATTTCTTCTACTATTTATTTCGGCTACTACTACTATTATTATTGCTACAAGAACAACATCTACTACTTATACTACTACTATTGCTGCTGCTAGTAACTTTTCCTACAATACAATATTATTATATTATACAGCTACTACTACTACAACTACTGCTATAAAAACAACTACTACTATTACTGCTACTACTATTACTATTGATACTCTTTCTTCTACTCTACTATTACTACTACTGCTGCTACTATTAATATTACTCTTGCTACAGTATATCCTGCTACAACCGTTACTGCTCCTAGTTTACTAGTGATACTACAGCCGCTTCTATTTCTACTACTGTTGCTGCCTCTATTACTAATGGTGCAAGAAACACAACTACTAATAATATTACTACTACTGCTGTTGCTGCTTCTTCTTCTACTACTACTATAATTATTGCCCCAACAACTACCACTGTTATTACTACTGACGCTGCATCTAGTATATTATAGCATCTATTACAGTTGATGCGTCTACTTCTATTATTATTATGGCCAATATTCCTACTCCAACTACTCCGACTGATACTACCACTATATTGCTAGAATTAATCAAATCTAATGATTAGTACTTCTATTACTGCTATTTACTTTAGGCATCTCCACCAACACCACTAATACTCTACAATACTCTAATAACATCTGACCTTGATTTGGTTTGGTGTCTTCCCCTGTGTTTATGGCTGGATCGTTGTGATGGAGTTGAAGTTGGGGTTGGGTTGTGTTTGATGGTACAATGAGACGCAGATCTCTTGTTAGCAGGACACTCAGACACACAGAGACTTTGCAAAAACAGTGGCTCAAATCCAATGTGATTAAAACAAGACTAGGCAGGTGCGGTAGATCCACATCACAGTCCACTGGCTGGCTGTCACCATGGCAACCAGAACAAAACACTGGAACTTGAAAAGCACCCAAAATGTTTCTTTCTTTTCCCAGCTGCATCGTGACAACTTGTTTATTTATATATTTTTGATACACAACACACACCCGAGGTAGGTGTAGGTGTGCTTTATCCTATACAGTAAACCATGTGTTCAAACCCCCTTATCATTTTTGGTCATATTTCAGAATGAAAGAAAAACATACCAACCCATTGAATGAAAGCTAGACGACATTCATCACGTAATCTATGACTAAAATAAAAAGCAGCCCTGAAGTACTACGGCCAAGAACCTGACAGTCGAACAAATCCGATATCATTATCGTATTATTTAATTTGACATCACCGGCGGCACGTTTGCATTAAGTCACTCGTTCAGAATGACAGAAATGTAAGACGCGCAGTGTGATGAGCTTTCATTGACACATGAGGCTGAGCAGGTTTTTCTCAATCACTCAAGGCCACGGAGCGCCAGCCGCGGCAGCGCTGGCATCGGCTGCACCTCATAAATAAGAACGCTTTGAGGGAGGGGGAAAAAAAGGCATGTCTATGAAACATAGAAACGTAGCAACACGTGACTGTCTGTGTCTTGACAAAACACTAACCATACACCACAAAGTAATCGAGTCTGGAACATTCCAGGCATGTTTAAAAGCCTTTTGTGAAAGATGCCAAGATGATTAAAGATCAGTGAGCTTAAGGAGCAGATATTAATATCTTTTAAAATCAAATAGCTATGATGGTGAAAGAGAAAATGTGTGAGAGGGCCTGAGTGCTGGCGAAAGGGGTGGGGGGGGGGGGGGGTTATATTAATAATTAAATATAAGAGATAATACAATATTTATATAAAGTTTCTTTATCACTACATCCATTGTAGATCAATACAAGTGCACCGGTTCCCTGAGGTCATTTTCACCACTTTTCAGAAAATATTACAAACAAGCGTAAGTATGTGAAAGAGTTTGTAGAAATAGTTAAAAGGTTAAAGCTAAAAATAATCTGATCAGCTTTAATGCAGTCAGTGATATTATGATTTCAGGTTAAATTCTGTCCAGCGGTTGATTTAAGACACGCCCACAGTTTGTCGCATACGCAGTACGCTGTTAAAACTGATCAAAACATAACTTTTACTTAACATTTTATTTTAATTACTGACGCAGATTTAACTTGAAGCAAATACTGGCAAAGTTTCATGACATTCTGTCTGGAGAGCCCGGACCATCTAGGTGCGAGGCGAAAGTGCTAACCACTAAGCCAACATGATGCCCTTTCCCCTAAATGTCTTTGTCTAAACTGTACTAAATAAAAGACATTCATCATTATTAATCTTTGTTAGATTAGATCAGATCAGATCAGATTAGATTTAACTTTACTGTCATGGTAACTACATGTACAAAGCCCATAAAAATGCAGTTAACATCTAACCAGAAGTGCATAAGTGGCCTATTTACAGTAAATAACATTGTGTGTAAATTAAGTAAGTAAGTTCAGGCTTTATTCATCACATATACATTCCTGTACAGTGAAATTCTTTTAAGAAGGCTGGGGTCAGAGTATTATACGGTTGAGTATAAGGTTAGGGGCCTCACTTAAGGGCCCAACAGCGGCAACCTAGTGGAGCTGGGGCTCAAACCACTGACCTTCCAATCAGCAACTCGTGTATGTAAAGTCATGTATTTTCCTCCAATAAAATCTGTAGTGTCCGTAACCATGTCAAATTCATGTTGCAATATCTTGACAATTTTGCCATTTACCGTAGAATAATACACTTTTTCAGGTTTATGTCTGTTCATGTAAAATCTAAATTGGCCGAGTTTCATCTGAATGACGATTGAGATCATTGAAAGATTTAAATTTAAATAAAAGGGCATGAAATTGTATTTAGCAAATGTGTTTCTTTTTATCTGATAAAAAAAAAAATGTGTATGCATATTTACATACATATTTACAAAACATGGATCGGGTGATAAGTATGAAAGATGGTGATGTATGATCCTACTAGAAAATGAACTTTTTCACCTTCAGTAGGTGAAACACTTTTTAGCACCAATACCATGTTTTAGAGGACGGTATGACCGTAGCTTACCAGGGCGTGTCTTGTACTGACCTGTACTGAGCTGCAGTTTGCCAGCCTGGGCTAGGAAATGATTTTTTTAACATGCTAAAAAACTTCATGATAGAGCTACGGCTTTTTGTAACTCATATTAGTGTCATAGATTTGAGACGACATTAAACCCCCACATTCAGACTTACAGCTTTGTTCAGATGTTTGTTATTTAAGCAAGAAGCCTGTACTGTATGTTGCAGGTGAAATTCTCAGCACTGCTGCCCCTAGTGTCTACCCTGTAGTATTACAATCTACACAGGAATTGAAACTACTAGTTACTACTAGTCGAATATAAATATCCACGTTGAAGAAAGGACATTCAGACGAACCTTTTTTTTAGACCTACGATCTGATGACCATGTTACAACTGTGACTCAGAGAAAAGATAAAAGGTAAAGTAACCTGGTACTTGAGTGAATTCAAGAGCACTGGAGCACTGCAGAGTAGCCAGCATACCTTTGGAAAACATTACAAAGAATGTTGTTAGCAAGGATTTCCATGGAAGAGATGCCGTACCGAGATAGGCATACAATAGCATGAAAGATAAACACCCTGGCCTTTTGACAATAGATGCAGAAAAAAAGTTGATCATACTGTATGAATGAGTGTAAACAGATAGAGATGGAGATCTCAGATCTCTCTGTTTGCCTTCATAACTGTTTCTTCAGGAAGTGCTTTATCCTGGATAGGGTGGCAGGGGATCCGGTTCCAGGAGTACTTGGTGTGAAGTGGGATATAAAGTGGATGGGATGGTATTATATCATGCACAAATGCACAAACACACATTCAGTTTGAAACCTGAGTAGCTGGAGGAAACCCACGTGGACACATAAAGATCATCTGCAAACAGTATGATTTAGCAGATCCTAGCTCTTTTTTCCACTGATGCTCATCCAAGCCATTTGCAACGTATCAAGACACCGTTCCAGTATTCTCACTTACTCCACGATGGCCGAGCCAAGCAGCATCCATCAAGCACACGCAGAAAGTCAATTGAACATCAGTCCCTCATCATTATAAAACCACTTAACATCACCAGAGCTTAACACTTCACCCGAGTCAGAAGGGGAAGAGCAGAACTCGCTCACACACACACACACACACACACACACACACACACACACACACACACACACACACACACACACACACCTGTTCCACACGAGCTGCAGAAGATCCCATTGTTCTTCGGCCTTGGCTGGAAGACAGAGATGTCAGTGGCACGAATAGCAGAGCTCGCTTCCAGGAGACGAATTCCTGCAGCAAGCATGAACAGAGAGTGAACTAGAGCCCCGCCAGCCACAATCCTGCTCTCCTGCTCATGCTTAAGAAGTACAGCCTGGATGGTGGTTAGATAAGCACATCCAGTAAAGGAATGATTAAAGGGCCTGGCCTGCATCTAGGGCTTATAGTGCAGGATAAAAATGCATGGCTGTCTTGGCATGTCTAATGCTTTCAGGTGTTTGGATTTGGATTTATTCTTAGTTGTGCTACAGTATGGGAAGCATGTGGAGGTTTGGAGAAAAAAATTTTAACAAAATTTTGTTCTAGTCTTTTTTTTCTCTGATTAAATGCTGTCCAGAATGTGGCGTGTCTGTTTTTGGACCTTATTTATTTGGAAGAGGATGGAGTGCTGTGACTCAAACTGATGCAGAATTATGTCTATGCACCACCACCATTTTGAAGGATAAGTAATATTTAGTTCATCCATCACTCATGTAGCATTTCGTCATTTCCCAATGACGATCCTACAGCTCTCAGTCACCACGTGAAGCATTGATACTTGACTTTGCAGTAGGTGAAATGTATTAAATCTTCAATTACAGTAAAAATCTGTTGATAAACACCACAGCTTCCTGATCCCTCATCAGAACTGAGAAAGATTGAATCCTGAACATTGTTTTAAAGCACTTTAAACAACACTATCCAAGCTCTCCAGTTGTGGTAGAAAAACCCTGGTAATCCTCTGGTGCACTGCTGGTGGGGGCTCAGATGGTTAAGGTTGTGGGTAACTGGGTTACTGATCAGAAGGTTGGGGGTTTGAGCCCCAACACCGCCAAGTTGCCACTGTTGAGCCCTTGAGCAAGGCCCGTAACCCTAGATGCTGTAAGCTGGCTGACTCCTAACTGGGATCTGTGAAAAATCATTTCACTGTGCTGTAACGTATATGTGACAAATAATTATTATTATGTTTACGGCTTGAGGCTGAGGATTCCCTCCTTCTTACTGTATAACATCATGTGATTCATATATAAATATGAAATAATCTAAAAATAGGATTTCTATTGAGTTTTTCAATGCCGTCCTTGTATACAGACTCGCACTGGCCATATCTCAGGAACCGTGTATTTGGGAACCATGTATGGTCTGTGTCAATCTTTAATCCTTAATCTTTAAAGTCTGGTCCAGGGTCTGCCTCTGTACAGTAAACAGTGAACGAGTGACTGAGTCTTTATCGGTGGTGTAAAATTGAATGCATCTCTGAGGTTCCCTACACACATGGTGCATTTTCCAGGGAGCGGTGTTTAAATAACCGCTGCTGATAAGACTGCTCCCTGACATTCCTCTCCCGTAGCTCTCTCTCCGCGGTGTGGGAGGAACTGAGTCGTACATTAGCGTGCCTCTGGAATGCAAGAAAATAGGGATTCCACCCAAGACATTCCTTAAGGCTGCTGTTACACCTTCATTCTGTTGCTGAGATCAATGCGGTATCACCTCACTGTGACGGGAACAAGGCCCGGAAGGTCAGGATTTGCCTGGATATTCCTGGCTCTGTTCTGGAAGCTAAACTTTCCCAATCATTTCACACCTTCCAGTCTTTTTTTCCCCCCTCCTCATCTGTCTCGCCTCTTCAAAAAAGAAAGTGAGTGGAATGTGTGAATTTGAAATGACCAAATCGCTTCTTATAAATCACAGACAGACCTGCAGCCCTCCATCGCACTCAAACAGGTGTGTGCTAGAAGCGTTTACAATGTTGGTACTTATCTAAAATTAGTTTTCTTTTTTTTAAATTTTACTTTATAGACACAAAATTGTGTTTAATAAATGTACCCACTGAGGAACATATCCTCACATTTTATTATAGAGTACAAATAAACAGTTTGACAGCAAAACGCTATAAATCCCATTTTCAAGCTTAGATGCATTCTGTAAATTGTATTCCTCTGGCACACAAAGACGTCCAAAAGAAAACTTTAACTGTAAAAAGCTACTTCTTACACTAACTTTAAAAACTTTAATCTGCCACATTTTAGACAAACCATGGCATGAAGCAGTTATAACACTACATAGAAAAACATCACACATCCTGAAAATCCAAATGCATTGTTTCTTTCTGTTACATAATCAGTAAAGCGAATCCATGTCTGAGCAAAATAGTGGCTGCTGTGAGTGAACTAAATGTGTTCGGTGGATTTTTGGAGAATGTTAATGGAGAAATAGCGTTTTGTAAGATCACACAAATTTTACATTACATACTGCAAAAAATAAAAAGTTATCTTGTTTTGCTGACAAACTGTGAATTTCAAATGGAGCGCATATCCAAGGAATATGAGAATTCACGCAAGAAGCAGAGATCCAAAACCACTATGTGTTTTGATTCCTAGAATCAGGAAAGACATTTCCAGGTGTGTGTGTGTGTGTGTGTGTGTATAAGATTTCTTCTTGTTCCACAAACTTCTTGCTATAGTATGTAAGTGAGGAGGCGTTTATGGCTATAAAAGGAAGTCAGGCGTCTGTGTTCGGGACATTTATTAGCTTGTTAAAAGGACTGTTATCCAGCGCTAACTGAGCAGCTCTAGCCTATTAGCACTGTCATTTGATAAAGGTAACAGCACAGGGATGTTTAACTATATGTATCATTCTGTGTCCCAGGACTTCTAATAATTAGCAATCGATCTATTGCATCATGGGTAAGAGTAGGTCTGTACAGTCTGCAGTACTGAGGAGCCCAACCCTGATCAAGGGCACTACTTGGTGTGAGGGAGAATGGATTATACATCCTACATAGCGCACTAGCTTTCCATTTAATGCTACTTGGGCTTTAACCCCGGAACTTGAAAGTTAACAGAGTTGATCTTAATATTATATAGTGATCGATATTGTGCTCATTTAATTGTATATATATATATATATTTTATTTTTATTTTTATTTATTTATTTTTTAATATTGAAATATGAACATCCTGTACCATGTGCTGCTACGAGATCCGCTAAGCATCCCCTTACAAAAAAGTAACTGCAGTTTTCAAGTGTCAAAACTTAAAAAAATGTTTTGTACATATGCAGTATATTTGCTGGAAACAGTGATTTGGACACGAAAACACCGCATTTTGTATCTTTTACTGCAGTAATCCTGCAATATAATGCAGTGACAGTTCAAACTCTGAGGCTGAGGATTAGATGTGATCTTGCAGTCTTATTGGTTGGTGAAGACAAATCGTACAGTTGTGCATACTGTATTTAAGCCTGTCTCAGTTTTACAATGGAAGAATATAAGAGGAAGACGTTATTGTTTTCCTTGCACACACACTATTTGCTTCTACCTGCTTCCAACGGGTTTCTGTTTGCCTGAAAATAAGATGAACCTGGCATTCTCTAATACACCAAGGATTCAGAATCACAAACTATATAGAATGTAGTAGGATCCTATATTTCTTGAACCAAACAATAAACATATTATTATTATTATTATTATTATTATTATTATTATTGATAATAATGATAATAATAATAATTCTGTTCAATAACTACACAGTTACAGAATCATATTTTAATACAACTGCATTTAACTGAATTAGTACAGAATAATTAGTTTTTATCCCAGAAACTGCAGTTATTTTTTAATATTGGACAACATTACAGAATCATATTTCAATACAACCGCGTTGTACTGCATTGTACTTCACAAAAACAGCAGTAAGTGTATTTTTTTGTAAGAGTCATCACATGCTAATAAACATAGATCACGATTCAAGCAAATGACAATTTCACAATGAATCTTCATGCAATAAAAGTAAAATAAAACTCAGGCGGAGGTCTTTATTGCTAGCCATGCACACTGGCTAATCAAGAGAAATGTTTCGATGCTAGGTGAGGGGGAATAAAGCCTCTTATTTGTGCTCCAGTATGATATTCTTGAAGATCTGCGAAATGAACTAAAACTTGCTTTTCTTGAGTTAACCTAACTTTTATAGAGTAGCTAGTTATGATAATTGCACTTTGCTAATGTTAGAAAGCATGAAACCACTAGCCTAAGCACATGAACACAAACGTGATTGAACCCTGAAAACATAAACAGAGGGAAATTTCCTGACTTCCCAGATTGCTGAATACTACAGAGGTTACTCATTTCTGTCATGATGAGTGGTAAAGAAAAAAAAAGTGCACTTGGTCTAAAGGCTACTGAAGCATATCGGTAAGAGCGCCAAGTGGCTCGAATCCCTTCCTCAGCGAATTATTGATGCCGTTATTGTAATGAGCACCCCGTCTCAGTGTGCGGCTCGGACAGACAACGCAGGAATTCTTCACACTGATTAATGTCAGATGTAGCGGTTGAGGGGGGAAAAAAAAAGGTAATTTCACAGCATTTTGGGCGTGTAGAATTAGGGGCGTCGGCCCTGACCAGGATAATGCGCTTACTAAAAACGAATAAATGAATGAAACGTGAATGCTTTCTTACTTAAGTGTATGAGACGCACGGTATAAAGCAATAAAATAATATATTGCCTCCACATTTTTCTTTTCCGCACTTTCCATAAACCGTACATTTCTACATCTGCTTCCAGTGTCCAGGCAGAACTCCACACACACACACACACACACACACACTAGGTGTTTTCAGCATAACCGTTTCTCAGTGACTGATAAGTAGCGTATTTCTTTCCATTTTGGAGCAGGTTCTAATGGTACAGTGTGCACCCGGTCATTGCGGCGAGGAGCGATGGGAAACGCGACCGTGTACAATGGCAGGAAGCGGAAACTGGAAGACAGCCCCTGTGAAACAGAGCGGGCTGAGCGACTGAGGTTGTGGGAAACGAGTTCAAGCTATATCATTTATTAATTACTTGTCAAGACATCAGTATTATATCATAATAATCAGGTCATTCTGGAAGAACTCGCAGCAGCTCAGAAGGTCACCGGGACAGACCCGGGCCGTTCCTGTTCGCTGGGTCTGAATCAGAGTGCATTGGATTATTTTGATATTCTTGGTTTTTCGCTGGCCAGAAATACGTCGATGGAAAATGTGTGTAATCATTGAAATCACAAAGAAGTTTGAGTCAGCACTAAATAAACGATTCAATAATCGAATAAACTCCTTTGGAACTTAGTACTTGTATTTTTGTTCCTTGATCCAAAACTTCATTTCGAAAGTTCTACAGCTTTGTCCTTTGGCTCAGTTAAAAACCCCAAACGAACGGCCTTGGTAGCACGGTGGCGTAGTGGCTAGCATTGTGACCTCTCGCCTCTAGGGGTTAAGGGTTCGATTCCAGCCTTGGGTATGTGTGTGTGTGTGTGTGTGTGTGGAGTTTGCATGTTCTCCCCGTGCTTGGTGGTTTTCCTCCGGGTACTCTGGTTTCCTCCCACAGTCCAAAGATATGCAGATTATGCTAATTGGCGTTCCAAATGGCCCGTTATGTGTGACCTGTGATTGACAGGGTGTTCCGTGCCTCCTCTTCTGTGATGAGCTCCAGACCTCAGTGACTCTGTACAGGATAAGCTGTACATGTATAGACAATGAACAAATGCTCTGTTTTGATTCACTTCCTGCAGGTGAGTCGATTTAGAATCGAATTACTAACTAATTACTGTGCAATTTGAAGACGCCTGAGACCAAACACTCTAAACGCTGTGTGTCCGTGATTAAACCTTCAGAGTGTTAATATTCCTGCTCCTATGGCTTCAGGGCCTCATTAGCGAGCACTCAGGCTGGCTCGTGTCCTTTTACGACTTCGAGCACATAACGGAGTGCGAACATCGGTGCAGTGTAGCGATAGCTTATATGAGCAGCACGCGGCGGAGACCAAGTGTCTCATAACGCCGAGGACAAACTCAAGAGGACAAAACGCAAGACGATAACCTGATATGAAAATGCTCTGTCGGGTTTTGAGTTGCAGTGCATTTTACCAGTTTCTTCCAAATGCTAAATTTGCCAAGTGGAGCAAAGTATCAGCCTGCTGTGATACCGGGAGGGAGGGGTTAGGGTCGTGATCAACAGCCCAACAGTGGCAGTGCTGGGGCTTGAACCCATGACCTTCTGATCAGTAACGTAGAACCATCGCTGTCTCTTTCAAATAAGCTTTTTCTAAGGATTTAAATGGGTGCATTTTGATAAAATGTAATATTTTTTAACTAGTATCTAAAGATTTCCTACCTTGATTTAAATGAAATTAAGTTAATGTTTCAAATGGTAACGATTCTTTTAACCCTAACTGATGCAATGAGGAATTTCTCACGCCTTGAAAAAGGTATTGTATATCAGAAGTATCAGATTATTGTCTTGCATCAAGCAAAGAAAACAACTAAGGAGATTTGAAATGACAGGAATTGGGTTAAGAACCGTCAAAACACGTTATCAAAACCTGCAATGAAAGTGCAGAACCGTCAAATTCACCGAAGAAACGTGATCAGAAAAAACGCTTTGGGATTTCTAATGATCATAAAGTTCAGACTATGGAGCGATGGAAAGATGAGGAATCTTAACCCCTTTGTACGTCTCAGGGATGAAGAAGAGAAGACGTTATTGAGTCGTTCAAGACGCTGAATAAAGGTTGTTGAAACAATACCCCAGCGAGTCCACATCATAACCCATGAAACAATTCTCCATCGTGCATACATCATACAGTACATCAGCGCTGTTGAATTCTGGATTCTGATTGGTCAGACGGTGTTGAGTAATTTTCTGTAACAGCAGCTCTGACAATAGTGCAGGTTTATATTAATGCGCTCGCACTGAGACATTACACGATTAAAGGAGTGTCATTCTTTAATAAATAGGAAATTATTTCTTATATAGTATAAGAGGACTTAAACACTTTAAGATGTGAACAATAATCAACTTTAGAGAGGGTTTTCCCCTCTGTGCTCTCCTCCCTGCTGATAAGAACGTGTTTTTTACTCCCACTGCTTTTTCAGTCATTTCGGACGAATCTGGAAATCTGGAACACATGAGTTATGAATCCTGAACCACGTACTGAGACAGGTATCTCTGCAGCAGGGTGTGGAGAGAGAGAGAGAGAGAGAGAGAGAGAGAGTCTGTGAAAGAGAAAGAGAAAATAAAGGGACAGAAGGCATGATGGAGATAACGACCCAAAGAGATGGAAAGACAGGAAAGCAGAAGGCAAGAAAAGCAAATAGGACAAATAGGATGAGAGACAAAGAGACAGAGGACAGTGTGGATAAATAAGTGATAAAGAAAGAGATAAAAGAGAGAAGGGAGATACATCGAGAAAAATGGAGAGAAGGAGAAAAGAAAGCAGAAACTGACATAAATAAAAGGAGAACCAGAAAGGAGAAGAAAAAAAAAAGAAGAGATATCCCTCACCATAACCAACTACAATTTAATATCACCATTGTTCAGATAGTTGTTGTTATTGTTGTTGTAAATATTGATGGTGTTTTGTTGTTGTTGTTTTTTATTGTTTACCTATTATGTTATTTTTTTAATATCTAATCTGTTTATAAATTCAGATTGGTGTTATTTATAATGTAATCAATGTTTTATAATTGCTTTGGCAACAATGTTTTTGTTGTTGTTGTTGTTGTTGTTTATGCCAGTAAAGCTCTTCTGAACTGAACTGATAGAGAGACGATACACGTAAAAAAGAGATTCAAATGAGATAAACAAAGAGAGACAGAGAGTGAGAAAGGGAAGGCAAAGGGAAGAAAGAATGAATCAGAAAGAGAAGGAGAGAGAGAAAGGAGAGAAACAGAATTATAAGGAGCATGAAAAAAGAGAGAGAGAGAGAGGCAAGAAGAAAGAGAAGAAAGTGGGATGTAAGAAACACAGAAAGAGGAACAAAGATGTAAAGAGAAAGAGACTCCTAAACAAGCAGAGTGAGAAGATGGGAGGAAGGCAGGCAGATAAGAGAGAAGGTACTGAGAGACGGAAAAAGGGCAAAATGAAAGATGAGAAGGAGAAAGAAGAGAAAGACAGAGAGAGAGATACTGAAAGAGAAGGAGTAAGAGAGAGAAAAAGACCAGACGGAGAGAGAGAAAGAGAGATGGAGAGAAGCAGAGAGGGAGGTGATGCCAGGCAGGTTCCTCTGTAAGCCAAAGATCAGTGATGGAGGAACCTGAATTAATGGAAATAAAATGTGGTGTGGAAGTGGAGCGTAAAAGAGGAGTGTAGAAGAAGGAATGTACAAGAGGAGTGTAGAAGAGGAGTGTGTGGACCTGGATGACCCTCAGAGGAAAGAAGCTGCAGCTTTTATGTAAAGCAGTGTTGTGTGCAGCGCCAGCTTCCCCCCGGGCGTCGGCTCACATCTCAGTTCAGCACTCAGCATGCCCAGGCCATGAGACACAACCTCGGAGTGACTCATCCATAAAACCCTCACGCCGAGCCCACACCGAGCATGTGAGTGTGTGAGTGAGACACACACACACACACACACACAAAAAAATAACATATTATTCCTGTTATTCCTTTAACAGATTAATGAGACGTCTGAGGAGCCAGCATGGTGAAGGTGGCATCAGAACGTAGGGGCACTCGGGAGTCACTCTGAGAGAACATCTGAAAAAGTCTGGTGTCTAAATCAGGAGTCGGGCTCCTCTGAGGCAGAACCAGCTGATGTTTCTCCCACAGCCCGGGCCACGCCCTTTCTCTCACCTGTTTTTTTTTTTTCTACCGACATTTCCTCTCACATTTCTCCTCTCAATCTGACTTGCACTCTGTGGGCGTGTCCTAAACCGTTCGGGCGTGTCTCGAACCATCTGGGCGTGTCCTGAACCCTGAACACAGCAACTGCTTGATCAAAAAAACTTCCTAGAAAATGGTTTAAACCAGGAGCCAAAACAAACAAACAAAAAAAAAAAAAAGAGAGAGAGGTTAAATTTGTTGGTATGGAAGAGCGCCCCCTGGAGAAAGACCGCTGTAACCGCGCACTCTTAGAGACCAAAAGGATTCCTCGAATGTTCTCTTTAACATTAAGTGTTCTTTTGATCTGAACACAAGGCAAATAACAAAAAGCGTTTAAGCTTTAATGAAAGGTTTTAAATGTTTTTCCTAAGAAGATTAAAGATGGGTCTTGGCTCGAGAATAATTTAGAGGTTCTTGCGCTGGACCACTTCTGTAAGAATGCCAAGAGGATTATAAGAAATGGTGAACTCTCGGCTCCTAGAGATAGGTAATGATTCTGGCCTGCTAAAGAGCTTGCTTAATTTTTTTCTCAAACAGAACCATTGCAATTTACATAGAACCTTTAATGCTTAAATTTTAAGGGTTCTACAGTAGATTAAACTTCTTTTTTCAAGGACAAACATGGGGCAAAAAGGAGAGTTCTGCACACAATTTAAACCCTGTGTTCGGATGTTTAAAGGTTCTAGAAACTTATTCTTTAAAGTTTTAAAGTTCTAGATTTAATTTGTGACAAAATAAATGTAAGCCTGGTGCTTATTGGATGTCTGGGGGTTCTAGCTTGATATTGATGTTTGGTTCTTGGAATCTTTTTAAAATCAGCATCTCATTTTTCTCCTGGTGAGGCAAAGCACAGACATTATGAGTGCTAGATTTAGCTCGTAACTGCAAGATAACACAATTAAGTCAGGGGTTGGGGTTCCATTGTTTCATCATGGGGTTCTGACTTGATTTAGGGGTTCTACCTGGGACCATTTGTAATGGAGTTACTGACAGATGTACACTGGCTTGGCTGTTCTAGATTTAACTTGTTCTTGCTAACAAAATACATCTAAGACATGCGTTATGTTTGGTTCTACTTGGAACCTTTTGTTAGCTCATTTTATTCCTAGATGGTCACAGCAGTATTAGGAGCTCTTATTTTAATTTATACTTGGAAAATAACATGTTCAAGAGGTTCGACTTGGAACATTTTGTTGAAAACACCTCACTTTTCCTCTCGGAGGGACGAGTCTATCTTTGTATCCAAATAAAAAGATTCATTCAGCCCATAAGGAACACTTAAGCATTCTAAATTGAATTGAATTTAACGTTCAGAGGTTGTACTGTATTTGGACCATGTTTTAAACATGAGTGTTTTGGTGTTTGGATGCTTAATTGATTAAAAGGTTCAGCTTTGAATACAGTGGAACCTCGGATTACGAGCATAACTCGTTCTGGAAGCGGGCTCGTATTCCAAAACACTCGTAAACCAAATCATATTGTCCCATAAGAAATAATATACATAAAATATCATATTGTCCCAAAAAATAAATACATAAAAATAATTAACACAAAATATAAAGTAAAAATAAAACAAATTAACCTGCACTTTACCT
>JAQQZT010000002.1:29405733-29425093 GCA_030068275.1 Clarias platycephalus | reverse complement strand
GGTGGAGGGGGCGCCGGGGACGGAGGGGGCGCCATAGCCAGGGACACTTTGGGAATAAGCAGGACTCACTGTACTCGCATTACCAGCCACTGGAACAGGAATTGCAGTACCAACAGCAGGTGTGCTGATTGTTACGGTGAGCTGGCCGCCTTGGTACGAAGGCACTCCGTCTCTCTTCAGCTTCGCTATGAGGCCCGTGTACTTGGTGTCTTCGAAAAGCCGTCCCACCTTCTGGTCCTCTTCCGTCTGCAGCTGGACGTCATGATCCTCTAACCCGCACTTGCAGTTGCGACAGATCTTCCTATAAATACAAACAAGTTCCGCTCGTACATCCAATTTGTTCATAAGTCCAGCAAACATAGCCCGGGTACTAGGATATACTAACACATATACTAACTGCTTCACTTTTGCTTCACTTTCAAACATTACTGCTTGGCGCTTCTTAGCAGTATAGGCTTGTGTTACAATGTACGCCGGACATGTGATCTAACTTCCGCGATTAAGCATGCGCAAACGTATGTTCGTATCTCGAATGTTCGTATGTAGGGGAACTTACCGTGTAAGCGATTCATTTCCTGTCTAAGGGATGAATTTTGAATCGGAAACCAAAACGAGACTGACGTTTGACCAGAGTTTCACTACAGTAACTACACGGCCAATCAAGAATCTACTCCGGTAGTAGAAAAACAAAAGCAGCCAAACTTGAATCTGAGGTTTGGGAACGCCATTACAGCATTGATTTGGTATTATGGGCATGTAAGTACACGCAGAGACACTCAGAGTTAAAACAAGATCTTAAAAGATACCAAGTGCATAAAAAGCGTCTATTGGTGGCCAGCGTGTCTCGTTATATTTTAAAGCAGATTGACAGAAAGATATGCTTTGTATTTCCAGTTCTACAAATAAATCCTTTTACAAGTTTTGAGTTGAATACAAACCTCCAGAAGTGAAGTTCGAAGCCCTCGCACTTGTCCTTGCATTTCAGACACGATGCTCCGGCTCCGAGCTCGTGGCCCAGGGTCATCTGCCAACACAGTCGCCAGGACGTTAGACACTGAGTCGTTTAGAACTACAGCACTGCTGAATGCTCGATTCTGATTGGTCAGAAGGTGTTGATTCATTTTCTGAATCACACATGTTCGTTCTAATACATTATCGTTTCTATAGCAACAGCTTAATCACAGTGACTTGTACAACGAACGCTCCATGTCAAGAGATTACAAAACGTGTCATTGTTAATATGATAAATTTTAAATAAATAATAATAAATAAAAGAAATTATGGAAGGAGTCTCCAGTGTCAGAGACTCCAGTGTGAAGCGTGACTTCCTTCCAGACAGGAGGCTATCCACTGAATGTAGTTTTATATTTTTTTTTCAATACTTCTCCAGGTTCACTGGCTCTTCATTTACATACTTTGATCATGATGTCATGTTCTGCTCTCATGCTGTTTGAGATTTTGCCAAACCCCCATATTTTACTCATTCTGAGCAGAGATCACTCGCAGCCGTCCCAACACGGCCATGTCTATATAAGGCCAAGTATGTGAAGATGTGCAGAAAGCCTGGAGGGCTCAGACACCCTGCTGCAGCTCTCAGAGCAGATGTCTTTACTTCCAAAACATGAAGGAACCAGAAAACACAGCGTGATCAGACAAACGCCTGGCCATAAGACCAGGATCTCGTTAAGAGCTGAACTCCTACAAGTATTATTAACGATAAGAGTCACTTATACTGGATATGTAAAAGTTTATTTAGGAATGAAATGAAATGAAGCTATTGGCAAGAGCATTTTGGTCGTTAGTGGTTTATTTAGTTTATATGTTAGGGGTCTCATGAACTGCTGAGTTTAAAACACCTTTTGAAATACAGATTACGCTGTAAAATTTAACGCACTTATTTATTTTTTGGGAGCAACGCAGTAAAAATTTCATATTAGTCCATACGTTAAGACGAGACTGCTCCTATTAATGAGAAGAAAAAGTAATGGTACCCGATAAAAGGACAAAGACTTGGTGTGTATCTATGATAGCTGATGCTGCAATAGGGGAAGATTTAGCAGCTTCTAAGAGACACTCATTCATCATTTAGTCGCTATTTTGCGGTTGTCTGTGCTTTGCCTTTTATGGGATTTGTGGGTGTGGTTCTAAATGTAAAGCCAGGATCATGAACATTAAAGATCCAGTGATATATCGTGATAATTTCGTGTGGTTAATCATGTATTGCCTCACTGACTTCAAAATTGAGTTTTAATTTATATATGTTTGCATTTGAAATTGCAGTTCCTGTATAATCCTACAGGGGATTTAATCTATTCTTAAACTATTCACACATTGGCAGGCAGCACAGCCTCCCGCGTGATAGGAGTGAATTGTTTGTGATATAAAAATCACGAGACGAATCGACACCTGGGCATCGTATCGGGTGATCCCTGGTGATTCCCGTCCCTAATGAACATCCTTAGCGACATGTGAATACGACGTACTTTAGCTAAACATGTGCAAGGGCCACTTACAAAAACTCACTGAGTCCTAAAAATAGGGAAAAACACAACAGGAACGGGAGAAATGCGCATTTATCATGCTCACACTACTCCCTATCCGCGTCCCTGTCAGGTTCTCGACGCGTCTATCATGATGTCACATCTTTCCCATCAGTCACATGATCGCGCGCTCACCAGGTCTGGGATCACTTTCGGAATTACTTAGAAATGTTATTGTTTTTCAAAGAAACATAAATCATGTGATCTTTAAGCTTAGCTGTCAATTTGCTGATAATCTGATGTGATTTCACAGCACTGTTACCAGACGTCTACTACATGGTCACTGCGTCTGGACAGTTGGTGATGGTGCGAGGAATTAGAACTGTGATAAATAAATAACAAGGGGGTGAGACCGATAGTGTGTGTATTCATTTGGATGGATGGATGGATATTCAGATGGTGACACGTCTATAGAGGAGGCACTGAAGAGTCGACATTTGTGGTGGACTGACAGAAACAACAGGCCTGAGCATACTGACGTGTCATACTCGAGACTTCCTCTTCCTGTCAGGAGTTTTCACAACACAGTCTGTGTCACTCAGTTTAAACTCAGCGATATACGGCCCTGAGAACCGAGCAGAACCAGCGCAGATCCCCCGGCACTGGTAGCAGAACCACAACTTCTTCACTTGCATGGAAATAGTGCACTACATCCAATGTGATTCTTTATACAGTACAAGACAGCGAAGAAGCGAGGGAACTTTTTCGCTTTGGGTTTGCAAAAGGAACTCGCATAGTCTAGAACATTCCTAGCTGGAGGTGAGTTTTCATCGAACGTGGAGAGCGTAGCTCCTCCTGAAACACTTTAAGGTGACCACGAACAGAACGACCAGCAGGACTGAGTCCAGTTGAGTCCTTCACAGCATCACAGATAGCAAACCGTACATAGCAAAGGGAATCCCTTCACCCTAATCTTTTCCGTGGATCAACGTTTGGTGGTAACGATCTATTAGGGCTCTTGAGGATAAGCACCAGAAACCTGCTCACGGTCATACTGTAGCACGAGCCTAAAGGGGGCGCCGTGAGAATTCTTTTTTTTTTTTTTTTTTTACCTAAAATTAAATTATTATCAAATCATAAAAGTATACTCCGTTATTTATATAAAGACGCCGCTCTGATGTCATCCGATGATTAGAGTTGGGGTCGAACGACACTGCCAGACACATGGACACTGGTTTATATAACGTCTCTCTCTGAGAGGTGGAGTGAGTATCACATGGCCTCCAAGTCTAGCCTGCACTACTGTGTAAATCACACACTCACAAACACACACACACTGTCAACGTCACACACTTTCCACTAACGCCTCACATTAGTCAGTGTGTCTTAAAGTAAATATTATTTTTTTTGCGTCCCTCTTCACAGACTTGAGCCGATTCATTTTCTACATATCAAAAGCGATGACATCATCGAAGTTGATGCTCCGACTCCACGCTAGATGCAGCTCAGATTTATAGCCAGTCGTGAAGTACTTACGAGTCTATAAAACAGTTACTGTATAAAACGGTGAATAAAACTTACTGGGAACTAAAAGAAGGGGGAAACATAAAGCTGTCCGTGGCTATTAATCATTACAGAATGGGATTATAATATTATAAGATTAGTAGTGTTAGTGGGTTTTTTTTTTTTTTTTTTGAAAGCCACGCCCCCAAAACATGCTTCAAGCCTCCAAATTCATCAGAAGTACATTTGTTCGATAGTACCGGAGTATTAATGAATTCTCGATTCTGATTGGTCAGAAGAGTTGATTGTTAATTTTCTCTAACAGCAGCTCTGACCTCAGTGTAGCTTCTCGTCCTCGTTCTAATACGGTATTGTTTCTATAGCGACGTGTCCTGAGGATGCCTCATGTAAGCAGATTTTATGTATTTTTGGTGGAAGATGTTTATTTTTTTATTTGTGGAAGGAGTCTTCAGAAACAGCAAATTTTCAAGAGGTGTTTTACATGTTACGCTGTAAAGCACCGTTACGCTGTGTATTTTCCGTCCTATTACATTTAGGGCGCCTTCACATTAGGCACAAACCTTCCTGGACATGCGTCTAATGTAAAAACACCTGATTTGATGTGATATTTAAGGAGTCCTCCTCCTGTGTACGTGTACATTTACGTGACTAAAGGTTTTCCGGTTTCTCCGGCCAGAAACATGCAGGTAGCTTATAGAGATGGGGAAAAAAAGTCAGAGAAGAGAACAAGAGAATTGTCTGGTTTTCAGTTTGATTGACCAGTGATCGGCTAATTAGCCTCAGATATGAACGATTCTGTCCCGAGTGCAGAAGCTCACACCAGTCTCAAAACATCACGAGTGCAAATTAGTTGAAAATCGTCTGCGAGTTAAGTTTTGGAGGCGTTTGAGGCGGTTAAACATCACTCTTTCTTTATAATCCTAGGGGTGGCGCTCTCTGTACTCTGTACTATTCCCACATTTTCATACCGTGTGGTAAGAGTAAATTATTTACTACGTTTGTGTAGAAATTATAATTATGGTGGATGACAGGGATACGTGGCGCTCAGTAAAATGTTAAACTCTTGTATTTGAAGTTAGTTCGTAGTGTTTAAATGCTGCACTCGGGTATTAAGTGAGAAAACTAATGTTATAAGGAACGGGCTGCATTTAATTACTCAAACTTTTTTTTTTAAAGGTTTGAAATTGTAGGAGGAAAAAAAAACAAGGAAAAATTTATTAGCAAATTGGGATATAAAAATTTTTTTTTTGATGCTTATATAATCGTAACATTAATCAAATCGGCACAGACGTATCGCGATAATATCGTATCGGGAGGCGACTGTCTGTAATAAAGTCCCCCCAGGTGTCCATTAGTGAATAAATATAAACAAATTGCTGAATTATTATTGTAGAATTATATTTTTTACATCATTTGTTTAATCAATGTTAAACATTTGCTAAAAAATTGTGTTGTTTATTTTTTAAGAAAATGACATGACAAAACAACATCTAAAGGCTGTTGATGTTAAACAATATAATTAAACAATAAACTCTGATGAATGCATTCCAGTCCATAATAAACTCAAAGTAAATGATATAACTTTAAAGTATGACTTTTGATTTATTTTTATTTTTTTTTGTGCATGAATGAATGAAAGTCTGCCTTGTGCTTTGTGTCTCAGATCAAACGTGCCACCTTTAGGGCGTTGCCTCTTCACAAAGCAACAAAACTCCACGTTAACACTTTATTCTTTAAGCTCGTGTAACACGCGCGCGCGGTGCAGCATCACGTGACCCAACCTACAGCCGTTATAGAAAGCTTTACGACAAACAAACTCACCTTTTTAACTTCTTTCTCGATTTCCATGGTCAAGCTGAAGTCACAGCAAGCCGACTTACAAAGTACTGTACGTTTTCCCCTAAAACAAACAAAAAAAGACAAAAGAAGAAGTGCAGTACAGTAATCCTCTGCGATGGAGGGGCGGTTCAGTGAAATGTCGGGTGTCACAAATGTCTTTTTGTCCCGTGTGTCTCCGCTGCACCTCTGCGGCTCATCTCATTGTTAACCAAAGACACTTCCGTTATTTCTCAATGCACCGCTTTCAGCCAATAGGAACGCGTCGTCGGATTCGAGCCACCAATCAGAACCGAGAATAAGTGCGGGGGCGGATAGAGGAGGGGCCTCTAGTGTGGAACCCATTGTTCTTGGGTGCAGAGACTCACAGGCTGCAGAGTTCATCACTGGGGTTCATTACTGATTGTAAAAGTTTTATTTAAATCAATCATGTAAGTAAAAGCAATATGCATAATATACAGTATATATATATATATATACACAGTATATATTATATATATAAATATAAATGTCATGGCTTCGATTGTGAATTATTTCACTTTTCTAGACAAGCATCTATCTATCTATCTATCTATCTATCTATCTATCTATCTATCTATCTATCTAATCTTTTTCTTTCTGCAGAAAATACCACAACCATGCAAACTACACATTTTTTAATTTGCAAAGCTCTTATTTATTTATTCATGTATTTATTTATTCATTTATTTATTTTGCTAGTTTGTTTGTTTATTCAGCATAAAATTCAGCTAGGACATTGACATTAAATACATTAATCTAAACAACTTTATATTCAGATTTAAAAGTCATTTATCCATTCAGCAAAAACATTCACTTAGACATTTACATGAAGTACTTTTAATTCTGCACAAAGTACTGTGTTTGAAAAAAACATGTTTTAAAACTATGTTTTAAATCTCTTTTTTCTTTCTTTTCGTTCTTCCAGTGAAAATACAAAAGGTTATCAAAGTGTTTTGAGATTAGCTCTATTTACAAGCTCTTCCATCAATTTTTCCATCAAACGTCCTCTCTTAGACGCCTTAAAACCTGACAGTAGAATTCACTATTGACGGTCTGGCCCCGAGAGATGAATTCTTGATGCGCAATGCTGCAAATGTTGAAAAAGACGATAAGCATGCACTTGGTCGAGCTGCAGACCTGCCTCGCCTTTTCCGTTCGTGGACATGACGGCCTCTTCCACTACGAAGACATGAAGGACGGGTCATCCACGGCACGCTGATGGAGTTCTTGGCAGACTTCAACGTGATGTTCCTTTTGCTCCTGGATCAGCAGCCTGGGGACGAACTTGGCAGCAAAACGACACATGTTTAAAATCACACGTGAGGATTGCCTGGACTGTTCCATATGACATAATGACAATAACAGCAACGTTGTGGCTTGTTCTCCGACGATCATCGTGCACAAATGTTGCCGAATGGTTTCAACATTTTCAGGGGTTGAGCTCGTCGAATGCTCTTCTACTCTTGAAGCGCGTGTGCCACTCAAAACAGCTCGAACGATTTATTGCAGCATCGCCATAAACTTGCCGAATTATGTCCTACATCTCTGTGGCAGCTTTTCCCAGTTTCACACAGAATTTAGCAGACGTGGTAACACGCGTGGTCAGAATAGCACCAGTTCCACTGCTTCCGATGTACACAGGACAGTGTCTTTTGGCACACTGACTTATGAAGGTCGGTGCTTACTGTGACTGTTTGTGCAGTCTAGTGCTGCCATCTTTTCTTCATATTAAATAAAATTTAATGATGTAGATTATTTAATGATGTAGTTATACTGCTGAGCGGTTGGAACGGACGAGAGGGGAAATGAGGTTGCTGCTGAGGTTGTTGGACTGGACTGAAAATGAGAGCCTTCAGGAAGCCTGGAGAACTATTCCTCAAGACTGCATAAAAAATACAGGACAGTCTGGAGCTTTGGAAGCAAAATATGAAGAAATATGGAACTGTGAAACTTTTGCATAGTAGTGTCTATAATTTAGAAATTATATCACAAAGCACATATCCCACACATTACATGCAGTACAATAAGAGTTCTTGCTGTCTGCAGAAACCAAACCATCACATTCAAGACACTGAATACAGCCCGAAGCTTTTTTTTTTTCTTTTTAAAAGTATGTGCACCCCTGACCATTACACCCATACTGTATGCGCTGCTTATTCAAACAGTTGCCAGAAAGTTGTAAGCTTATAATTGTATAGAATGTCTTTGCATGCTTCAGCATTACTGCCCCTCTCTCCAGCTGGACCATGCCCCCTGTGCACACAGCGAGTTCCACGCAGTCCAGTGTGTTAAGGTCAGAGCAGTGAAACTCAACAAAGTGTTACATCAGCACTCACATACAGTACACTAACACAGTACATGAAATTCAGCTGCTTTATTTTTACACTTCCGCACTTATCACAGGAAACTGTGGTTCAGTCAGCGGGGTGTGGAGTGTGTTACGTTGCTCAACTTCAGCACTATACCCAGTGTGTGTACAGAGAAACAGAAGAGCTCTATCTGTGCAACATCATCACTTTCAGCACTCATCTGCTTACTCCAGATGTTAAAAAACAACAAAACTAACCTGATTAGTTTTTAATCTGATTGCAGCCAATAATCGGTTTACTAATATCGGTATTTTTATAATAAAATGAGTCTGCAGTGGTGGTTTCATAGTGTTGTGTGTGAACTTTCTACACATATCTATGAGTCATACAAGGTCAAATAAAGGTGCTTTAACCACTGGGTGTGTTTCCCAGCCTTATCAGAGTGTGTCCTGATCCCTTGTTGACTAAATCAATAAAACATGTCACTATATTTAGCCATATTTTCCCTAAAGAAAGAGGAATAAGGTGAGGGGCAAAAAAAATCAAGCACACACACACACACACAGAGGCAAAGATGAAAATAAAACGTTTAAATGAAATATTGCATGAAAATAAATAATAAGGTAAAATAATATTAAAATGATGTATTCTTGTTGGGCGGAGCGGTGGTGTAGTGGTTAGCACTGTCGCCTTACACCTCCAGGGTCTGGGTTTGATTCCCAGCCAGGCTCGATTCCCATCTCTGTGTGCATGAAGTTTGTATGTTTGTGTGCTTGGTGGGTTTTCTCTGGGTACTTCAGTTTCATCCAAAGACATGCACATTAGGCTAATTGCCCATATTGTGTGTGCCCTGCGATGGATTGGCACCAGTGGCCATCCATTTTTTTGTGGGGGGGCAAACAAAATTCAAATTAAACTTTTAATAATCGCCTGTAAATATCCATAAGAAGTGCTGGAAAAGCACCGAGTGTAAGCTCGGCCGTGATCACGTGACTGCTGCTTAATTAGAAGATCAGGTCGATCTGATCCTCGAGCTCTTTAACTTTTTTTCTTTCTTCGTCCGATTGCTTTGCGAAGGGGGATTTTAGCAAAAAAATTACAGAATTTTCTCTCATATTTAGCTGACTTCCACATCAATCACTATTCAGCACATTAACTAACTAGTCGTTCGTTCTTTTGTCACGTGACTACCATAGACACTATGCGGTGCAATAGATTCAAAAGAACGAACGACTCAGACTGGAAGATATAAGAGATGAGCTGCTCATTCTGTTTATTATAATATGTCCTTAGCTGCATTGTAATATTTTAATTACTGGAACTATAGAAAAAATGTGTGTCTGTAGACGTGTTGGGGGTCTGTTGATTGAAAATGCAACATTTTATTTTATTTCTGATCAAAAGAACGAAATGAACTAAATGACTCAAAAAAGATTCGTTCATTTTGATGAAGGAGATTCAAAGAACCGAGTCACTAAAATGATTCAAACTTCCCAGCACTACGGTATAGAAGATGAGTGAGTGAGTGAGTGAACTAACAATCTGCTGAGTGTTAATGAGACTCGTTGAGAATGGTCCAATCACATGAGCCCAAATATTTAAAAACAATATTGATTGAAGAACAAAAGTGGGCGGGTTCGGGGCGCACAGAGCTCCGCCCCAAGGATGATTTGAAAAAAATCCAATTAGAGCTCAGCCTCAAATCAGGCTTTTAAATAATGTACATAGACATAGACACTCATTTGTCCGGCGCATTTTTCATTGTAAATAAATTATATTAAGAAACAGCGGGATATTGTGACTAAATGACTTTATTTCATTATTAAAATAAATCATTAGTACGTTAAATAATTACATGTTAAAGTAGCGTTCTCCTCTGCCTAACTTTAAGGGGGCGACGCCACAGCGCCCCTTATTGACCGGTGGGCTCCAGGCCCCCGAGGCCGTGAATGAACGAATGAATGAATGAGTGAGTGAGTGAGTGAGACGGTGAGTGAGTGAGTGAGTTTTCTTGTTGATGTGTCTGAACTTTAATACCAAAAATTAACTTAACAGATTAACAGTCGAACAGAACATCTGGCGCTTCAGCGTTGCGCAGGACGATGTGGGAAAACACGCAGCAGGGCCGCCTGGCAGCTCAGCCCCGAGGTCACGATCCTGAAGCGGAAATATAAATAACCAGCGCAGCTTTAAAACTGTTCAACAGGCAACATGAGGGGCCTTTTAGTCTTGGCTCCGCTGCTCGTGGCGGTTTTCTGCAAGGAGACGTTCGAGGGGTGAGTTTAGGCCCCTGAGACTAGAACTAGTGCCCTGTTTGTTTGTTTTCTTTCTTTATGCTTATGTTTATAACGTACAACTAGAGTGCATTATTTATTTATCCATTTATGTTTGTTTGTTTGTTTGTTTGTTTATTTATTCAACCTAAAACACTGTTAAGGAATATTACATATTTAAAATAAATAATTATAATTTAATATATTATTTAATTTAAATATATTATTAAAATATTTTGATTTATTTATTTGCCGTTTGTTTGTTTGTTTGTTTAGCATAAAACATAATTAAGAAATTTTAAACGTATTAAATTAAAATTGTTTGTTTATTAATTCAGGATAAAGCAGCATTATGAAGTGTTAAAATTAATAATTATAAGTTAATTAAAATATATCCCTTAAAATAACTAATTCCGTCATTTATTCATTTGTTTTTTTCATCATAAAACACCATTAAGAAATAATAAATATATTAAATTAAAACCACTTTACACTTTAAACTTATTTATTTATTTAGCTATTATTTAGTTACTTACTAAACTCTTTATTTAATTATTTATTTATTTGTTGTTTATTTATTATAAAGCAACATTAAGATATTAAATACATTACAGTCTAATCGCTTTATGTTAGCATTTTAAATTTTGTTTGTTTGCTTGCTTGCTTGTTTGTTTATTCATTTATTTATCCATCCTTTTATTTATTAAAAAATATCAAACATTAAAATTTTATAATTTTTCAATCTTTTTCTTTCTTTTTAAAAATTTTTTCTATCTATCTATCTTTCTATCTATCTATCTATTTACTAACATGTTAATGTAAAGAGCTCTGAGGCAGGATCATCAACCAACATGATGAAAACCTCAGCCAGATCTACTGTAGAAAAAAAAGGGCGCCAAACAGAGAGAAAGATGTCTGACCAGACAGACGGATGTATTTCTGATAGACAGAAAAGTAGACAGAGACAGAAACATGATGGACGAACAGAAAGACAGGCAGACAGGAAAAGATTTTCTAACATCACGTGACCAATCATAAACCTAGAATTATGGTTGTATTTTAATTTATTATCACATTGATTGTACAGTATAAGGTATAATTACTAGTAACTCGTATGTGAATATAATAACTCATACTTTTAACAGACACCAGGTCCTTCGGATCACTGCAAAGAATGATGTGGAGATCGGCCTCCTGAAGGAGCTCTCCAAGCAGGAAGATCTTGGGGTGATTTTTTTTATTTATTTATTTATTTTCATTGATTCATCATCAGGAAGTGATTTAGTCGATGATCGGTTGGTATTTGTTCTCATCTTTGTGTGTGTGTGTGTGTGTGCAGCTGGATTTCTGGATGGATCCTGTCGACCAGTCACTGCCTGTCGATATCCGAGTTCCCTTCCGCAGCCTGCAGGGCGTCAGGGCGTTCCTGGGGTACCATGAGATCCACTACGAGATCATGATCCAGGATCTCCAGGTAGACCTACCATAAGCATGACTTAACCTAAAAATCTCATTACTATTTCTCTAAAACGTTATGTTTTGTTTTGTTATTTTCTATCTCCAGGATCTTCTGGACAAGGAGCAGCGTGAGATGAGGAGTGCTCGGGCTCTTCAGCCCAGAAGCACTGATGATTATGACTATGAGATCTACCACACTCTGAGCGAGGTTCAAGATTTATCCATTACAATGGCAAAAAACATTTCAAGTCAACTAATAATGGTGCTAAATGTTCACTGTGCCACTTTCCCAGATTAACGGCTTCATGGACATGTTGGTGCAGGAGAACCCTAAACTGGTTAGCAAGCTAGTGATTGGACAGAGCTACGAGGGACGAGCGTTAAATGTCCTGAAGGTTGGTCACATCCACTATATGACTAAAGTTTAAAGATTATAGGAAATATCACGCCGGCAGTAATTAATTCCCTGTGTCAGCACATCACAATGTGTTTTATTGCTCTTATACCACAGCAATCATTTTCTCTCTTGTTTAATTTTTTTAGTTAGCATTGATAATTTCTTCTTCTCTTTATATGATTTTAATACGCTATATAGACTTTTTACCTATTTTTCTATAAATTTTTTATTAATGTATTTGATATATTTTTGTAATCATATTTAAACCCATGATTAGCTTCTTTCCCTCACACATACTGTAGTTCAGCACCGGTGGAACAAAGCGCCCAGGGATCTGGATCGACACTGGAATCCATGCCAGAGAGTGGATCACACCGGCGAGCGGAACCTGGTTCGCCAAGAAGGTAGAAAGCGTTCATTTCTTTCCTTTCACTTAATGAATCCCTGAGAAAGTCTTTTTTTTTTTTTTTTTTTTTGCACCAGTGGAAAAAACAATAAATGTCTCTTTGTGCAGATTGTAACGGAATACGGACATGACCCTGCTCTTACCGCCATCCTTGACAAGTTTGACATTTTCCTGGAGCTTGTCACCAACCCTGACGGATATGAATATACACACTCTAGTGTGAGTAATAAAATGTATTCACTATGCAGTTAAAGTGAACCAGAGATGGAGAAGTCGCTCTGGGTAACATGAACCTAACGTGAAATCACCCTGCAGTAACGTCCAGTAATGTTAAAGAGAGAAATTGAGAGCCAATCGTGTTTGATCTTTAACGAAAATCATCCCTTTTATGGTCAGCCAGAGCTACTATAGGCTTCTGTAGGTTAAAAAGGAAAAGGTTAGAAAAATAATGTTGATAAATGTGAAATAGCAGCCTAATTAGTTCGTGAGACACCGTACCCATAAAACACCCTGATGAGACTGATTAGATACATCATAAACTTTATCCGTAAGACTAATCCTGGGTTTTGTGATGCACAATAACATTATCATATTCCCTATGTTGACTCTGCAGTACGTTAGATATTCTGTTATGTAGATGACTTTAATCTGGTTTAATAAACTTTAAAGTCGATCCCGACAATTGTGAAATTCTATGCTTTAATGACATCCTGATTTATCTATTTTTAAATAATGACAATCAAGATAACAAGAATTAGTTATTTTATGCAATCAGTTTGCTATACGTACAACAATCAATATTTAGTATGAAGGCATACTTTCTTTCTCAAAAACCTGCTGCGTTCGTCCGAGCCTAGATTTTAAAAGATCTCTGCAATAATCTGATGTCACTCGATCAGTCCATGCCTGCTCGATCGCTTCCTGAAGATCATGAACAGAAGACGGTGTCTTGACTTACTGCTGCCTCCTTCACCATTGACCAACAGTTTTCTACTGGGTTTAGATGTGGAGATGATGTTAGATGAGATCTAACATCATCTCCACGGCTGCAGAATCTGAATCCGTTGTCACATAGCCGGGTTTTCATTCGTTTTTCAGTTAAGTAGTACAACTCTTTAGCCAGACAGGCTAGAACTAATAATCAGTGAAATCATCTTTATTGTGAAGAAGGAGAACTATGACACATGGCATATGTGGTCTTAAAACTTTTGGCCACCACGGAAAATTCAGTTGGACTTGGTTCTCTGTCCACCCCAGAGTAAGAAAATACACATTTTGTCCTTTTTGTGTTTTTCTTACGAGATTTCAGATGTGCAGTAAATGTCCCAGTATAAAACCTACTTGTTTAGAACAGCGCATGTACAGCAAATTTCGTTCTGTGCCACCTTGTTTGAGCCGCCCGTTAGCTCGTATTACAAACCCAGGCACTTTTTCCCACCTGACACATCACACAACATGATTACAAGCTGTGCTTAAAGCGAGAGATTCCTATTGGCCGAATCAAATAAACATTTAACCTACAACAAGTATCGATTTTTTTTTTTTCAAGATGCTAATATAAATACCTTTTTCATTACTCTAGTACTGGTTGACTGTTTTTAATGCAACACTAACATAAAGCACTTTGAGTCATGTTATACTTAACTTTAAATTACATCATTGTCCTCATTGTGTCCCAATTTGCTTACTACATGATGTGAAAATGTTGCTAGCTTGGGGAGGAGGTTAGCCAGCTAACTAGTCCAGAGTATAATTAGACTTGATGCTAGATGTGTGAAAATCATTAGTTAAGTGAATTTAAATCTTTAAAATCTGGCAAATGTGGAATTTACCTTCAATTTAATCAAACTGATTAGCCGAAACATGCACCATGTAGCTTAAATCTATTTGTTAACACTAATGCGGACTAGCGAGTGATTAGCGCTGTCACCTCCAGGGTTAAAGACTCATAAATGAAGGTAAAGTCACAGACCACTGTAATGAGATCTAATTGAAACTGAAAACCTAATCACAATCTTTCAACCGCAACATATGTGTTCAGAACCGCATGTGGCGCAAGACTAGGAGGATAAACTCTGGTTCCTCGTGTCTCGGTGTGGACCCGAACAGGAACTGGGGTACAGGATATGGAGGTACGGCATGTACAGTACAGGTTCATGTAATCTGCACAACGTAACCTGATCATCATGGCTGAGATCGTTGTTTTGACTTTTTAGGTGCCGGTTCCAGTAGTAACCCTTGCTCTGAGACATACCGTGGACCGGGTGCCTACTCTGAGCCTGAGGTCAAGGCGATCGCGGATTTCACCAAGTCTCACGGCAATCTCAAGGCCTTCTTGACCATCCATAGCTACTCTCAGATGATGCTCTACCCCTATGGTGACACCCATATGCCTTGTGTGGATGAAGCAGAGCTGGTGAGATTTTAGATAATAAGGTCTAAAGGATGGAATTTAGATGTTCAGAGGATTGAAATCCTAGTCTGCTCTGGATTCACAGGACGAACTTGCATTGAAAGCCTCCACCGCCTTGGAGAGTCTGTATGGCACTAAATATACCTACGGGAGCACATTTAACACCATCTGTAAGTACAGTAAAATCACTCAACAAATCAGATCAAATGATGTGGCCGAGATTTTACTAATGTATAACAAAACGTGAAATACTGGTGTCTAAGTAACCCTGTTATAGGGAGCATAGACGATTAATGCTCCAAGGTGACAAACACTCCAGGGGATTAGAACTCATTAAAGACTATGTTAGAGACAGTGTTAGGGATAAATGCTCCTTAGAACCTAAAACCCAGTGTAAGGGGTTAATACTCATTGGTAATAATGAAGTACTGTAGCGTAAGGGATTTGTACACCCTAAAGACTAAAACTCTGTGTAAGACATTCTTGGTGACTAGTACTCATCTTAGTAAGTAGTTCTTCTTAATAACAAATACTCATTGCAAGGGATTTGTTCTTCTTGGAGACGAATAGTGTTGGTGATTAGAACTCATTGGGGATGAGTGTTGGGGATGAGTACTCAAGGAATTAGTACAAATTCAAGGCTAATACTCAGTGTAAGTGCTTAGTACTTCTTAGTAACTAATACTCTGTATAATGACTATTACTCAGTGTGAGAGATTAGTACGCCTTGATGACTAATACTACTTGTAATGGATTGATGAAACACTAGTGACCATACTTAGTGTAACAGATTAGTGTTCTCTGGTCACTAATACTCAGTATAAGAGATTAGTACTCCTTGGTAAGTAATATTCAGCGTTAGTATTTCCATTTGAATAAAATGAGTGTAAGGGATTAATATTTTACTATGACTAATACTCAGTGTTATGGATTAGTTCTCCACAGTGACTGATACTCTGTGTAAGGGATTAGTACATCTTGGTGACTAATATGCAGTACTCATTTGTTACTAATACTAAAGGGTTTGTCCTTTTTGGTAACAAATACTCATTATAAGGGATTTGTCCTCCTTGGGTACTAATAATGTTAGGGATTAGTACTCCTTGGTGATGAATACCCATGAGATTAGTACACATTGAAGACTAATACTCTGGGTAAGGGATTAGTGCTCCTTGGTGAATAATACTCGGTGTAAGAGAGTAGTTCTCTTCAGTAACAAATACTCCATTTAAGGGATTAGTACATATTAGTGACCAAACTCAGTGTAACGGATTAGTGTTCTCTAGTCACTAATACTCAGTGTATTGTAAGAGATTAGTACTTCTTGCTGTGTAATACTCAGTGTTAGTATTTTCATATGAGAAAAAAAAATCAGTGTAAGGGATCAATAGTTTACAATGACCAATACGTAGTGTTATGGATTAGTTCTCCACAGTAAATGATACTCTGTGTAAGGGATTAGTACTTATTGGTGACTAATATTTATCTTAAGAGATTAGTACACCTTGGTGACTAATACTCTGTGTAAATCCTTGGTGAATAAAATGAATTGTAGGGGATTAATACTTTTCAGTGACTAATATTCATCACTATGGTTTAGGTCTCCACAGTGACTAATATTCAGTGTGAGGGATTAGTACTTATTGGTAATGAATACCCACGACATTAGTACACATTGAAGCCTGATACTCTGGGTAAGGGATTAGTGCTCCTTGGTGAGTAATACTAGGTGTAAGAGAGTAGTTCTCTTTAGTAACAAATACTAAATTTAAGGGATTAGTACATATTAGTGACCAAACTCAGTGTAACGGATTAGTGTTCTCTAGTCACTAATACTTAGTGTATTGTAAGAGATTAGTACTTCTTGCTGTGTAATACTCAGTGTTAGTATTTTCATATGAGAAAAAAAAATCAGTGTAAGGGATCAATAGTTTACAATGACCAATACTTAGTGTTATGGATTAGTTCTCCACTGTAAATGATACTCTGTGTAAGGGATTAGTACTTCTTGGTGGTTAATACTCTGTGTAAAGGTATAAAATGAATTGTAGGGGATTAATACTTTTCAGTGCCTAATATTCATCACTATGGTTTAGGTCTCCACAGTGACTAATCTTCAGTGTGAGGGATTAGTACTTATTGGTGACTAATAATCAGTTTAAGAGTTTAGTACTCCTTGATGAGTAATACGCAATCGATGCTAAGGTTTAAGACTTCACTGTGACTAATACTCTGTGTCAGGGATTTGCTTGCACAGTGAACAATCCATGTTAACTGAAGATACAGTGAAGGGGTTTAGTACTGTAAGGTGATTAATACTCAGTATGGGGGATTAGTGCTCAGTGCGGTAGATCAGTCCTCCACATTTACCAAACTGCACGTTATTATTTTCAGATCAGGCGAGTGGAGTGACCACAGACTGGGCCTACGATGAGGGCGTCAAGTACTCCTACACCTTTGAGCTGCGAGACGACGGGCATTATGGATTCGTCCTTCCTGCAGATCAGATCGTACCGACTGCTGAGGAGACATGGCTGGCTCTCATGGTCATCATGGAGCACACGAAGAACAACCCGTACTGAACCTGCAGCTCGGATCAGACCCTCTGATGCAGGATGTAATGCTGGGATTCCCATCTGCACACATCCCATATGAAAAACCAATAAAGAATCATTTACAATAAAGGTGTATTATTTTATTTATTACATAATATGGAAAATGTTAAGAAACTCTCAAATAAGTGCATTTAGAAAGAAAAAGCGAACCCAAATTATTTTTGGCACGAGCCCGTAGTTAAATCATGCAGGACTGAATGAGGGACACGTGTTCAGGCAGGTTAGAATGAGTGAGTGTTTCTCGGACACGTTCCAGCATCAACACTGAAAAAGGTCACCATTACTCTGCTGTCACCAGAATTACTGGCAAACCTGTTTCACCTCTCCATCACAGCGAGATTATTAACACACTGCGTTATTTTTAAGTAATAATCTAAATACGAGAATCTCTACATCCGTTACACATAATTTCCTGAGAATTTGTTTAGAAATAAATTGAAGACCATTTTAAACAGATATACTGTCTTTCCAACAGGCCTGCTTTTCAAATAATAATTAATGAAAATTTAATTTGCGCAAAGATTTGTTTCTGTTCTGGGACATAAAAGAAGCTCAAATGAAAAAAAAAAAAATCAGGTTTTATTCGAAATTAATTACAACAAATTAATCTGAAATTCCCACTGCAATTTATTGTGGTTGTGTATTTTAAATGAGAATGTAATTCAAGCATTTAAAATTCAATGCAAAAATATTGACCTTATTGTGTTAAAAGTGTTAAAAATGCTGTCTTCATTATTATTCATTATTATTATTATGTAAATTATTGTGTCCTTTTAAAATGACATCATCCTTTATAATAACGATCATATTATAAAATAATGATCTATAAATCCCCTTTTCGAGCTCCATTTTTTTTTTCACGCTCCAGCGAGATGCAATGACTTATGGGAAATTTTTCACTCCCTTTTCCGGTGAAGTGAAGACCTGTTGTTTACTCGTTCCCTTAAATATTTTTCGCTCCCTGCGGTTTGGAATCACACTTAACATGGCTGACCACCCTGTGTAGTGTACACACCTAAAGAGTGTACTTTAAAGTGTGCTTCCTGTGCAGTCTACTTCTCAGGAACTACTTGCTGATCAGAACGCTTCACTTCTAACTAACTAAACTCGTTTCCAGTTAAGCGTCAGAATAAACCGTGTAAATTGTGAAATTCTATGTTATGAATTTGTTATTTTGTGCAATCGAGTTGCTATACAACAACCAATATTCAGTATGATGGAATACTTTATTTCTCAAAACCTGCTGTATCTGTCTGAGCCGAGAGACAAAAAGACGTCTGTAGTACTCTGGTGTCACTCGCTCAGGCCATGGCTACTTGATCGCTCCCTGATGATCATGAACTGAAGACGGTTTCCTGACTGTTCCTGCACTCTTCATCGTTGACCAACAGTGTTCTACTGGGTTTAGGTCCGGAGATGACCCAGGCCGCGGCTGCAGGAGCTGAACACTGCTGTCACATATACTGTATATAAAGGTGACGTCAAATCGAGGAGGCTACACACAGACAGGACATCATCGGCACACAACGTTGACGTTACAACGAGCCAAATTCAATCAATCAATCAATCAACATTTATTTATATAGCACTTTACAGCAACCTAAGTTGAACCAAAGTGCTTCACAGCA
>JAQQZT010000002.1:29335498-29356137 GCA_030068275.1 Clarias platycephalus | reverse complement strand
AAAATAAGCTTAATAATCTTATATTTTGTTTGTTAGAAATTTATTTTAAGAAATTGTGATACATTTCGAGAATATTTCACTTACTAAAATTGTCATTTTTCACAGTGAACTTAATTGTAGTTACATTAGTAAGTAAAATATTCTCGAAATGTATCACAATTTCTTAAAATAAATTTCTAACAATTTTAGTAAGTGAAATATTCTTGAATCTAGCCAAACCTATCTATAATTTCTTAAATATTATTACGACAAACCACATGCAAGATTATTAAGCTTATTTCTAGTCAAATGTTACGGAAATTGCAAGCGAAAATGTCTGTTTCTATCGGTAGCCGATTTAGCTTCTCTCAAGAACTAAACTCTTAAAATTAGCGAAATGATCTGCCAATAGAACAAGACACTTTCTTCACTTTCACAGTTCACAAACTCTCCTTACCATCTCGCTGTTGAGTTCACTATACACAAGAAGAGTGTGTTTTAATTATATATCGAAACATAACACGTCACAGTTAAAAAACAAAAATAAACGCTAGGTCAAAAACCAAGATTTTTGGAGCGGACAAAAGCATTAACCATCAAACATGATAAAAAAGGGTCGGAGATCTAAAGATATCCAGAATGTCCAACATGTGAGCAGAATATCAACATAGAGGTCAGAAAGAAGGCAAAACTTTACACATGGAATCTGTTTAAAATGGTGGCTGGGGGGGAAAAAAGGAAGTGTTACAATAATCAATAATAAAAATTGTTGTGTAAAAAGCAACAGAAACCTTTGTTAAAAGGTAATCAACCCTGTATATAGGATAAAGCATTGTAGAAGATGAATGAGAAACAAAAAATTAATGTTGTGGGGGTGTAAACTTTCGCACTGATCTCTATACAACATCCCATAATGTTTATATCTCACATTACCGCTGTTGAAGAATGAACATAGTAAAGCTAATTAAAGCTTGAAATGGATGATGCATTCTGCTCTTTGCTTGTGTGTGTTTGAATACAGTGAAGCAGCCGTGTGTGTGTGTGTGTGTGCATGCTCTCTGACACAGGTAACGTGTCTCTTCAGAATGTCAGCGGCGCTTTGAATAACACCGGGTCATCCCTGTGATGTACCTCAATGTGCCTGCTTTTCCTCCTTTCTCCCTCTTTAATCCTCTCACCTGTGGGATCTAATTTTAGCTGAGCACGAATGCGCTTTAGAAGCCGGCTCTTAAGCTCTTCCCACACAGCTCGCAAAATGTTCACATTCCAGCAAAGACATTTCTTTCTTTTCTTTTTTTTAAACTCCATTTAAACATTGATGCTCGACACATTTCTGACTTTTTTTTTTTTCTTTGTGGGGGGATGCAGTACCAGCGAAAGGCTTTAAGGAACGCAGCCGGTATGTAGGTCTAGATTTTGACTAAAGGCAAGAGACAGGAATGCATCAGGTTTTGTTTTTGCCCTCCGGTGAGGAAAGTACGGAGGCTCTACAAGGAAAAGGGTCGTAAAACAAATCTGCTTCCTGTGAGGCGGGGATGGGGGGCAAAGAGGGTCACCGGTTCCGGAGGTGCCTCAGAAACCTAATACCGACTGGAGTCTGGAGGTAAGCTGCATCCCGAGCCCACCTGTTAGGAAGTCATTCATTTCTATTCCTATCGCAACCACATGCCAAACGCCCCCTACCACCCCCCTACACACACACACACACACGTTCTTTTTCCAACATCCATCTTCACCATTTAAATTCCATGAGATTCACATTTTCCAAATAAATCAGGCTTCCATTCTGGTCTCTCCGGTACTTCAACTCCAACGGTTTCCTGGGCATTTCAAAATCCCTGTGCCATCCCTGTTCTTCGTACGCACCTCATGTTACCGTTTTTCCCTTTGACATCATGTTCTAAATCCCACTAGCGTGTCCTACTCTTTGGTTTTGGGCTCATGGGCTCATGGAGAAGTATGTCAGGAATGCCCATGACCCTTTGAACCTCCATAGCTTCCACATCCCTCAGCAGTCCCAACCCTTTCCCATTCCTCCTCCCCCTCCTCCTCCCAACAACCCTGGCGATGTCCGTGCGGCGCCTCCATGCCGACTCGTCCAGGCCTCGCAGGCTTAACCCTGGCATTCTTCCCCGCCTCCGGGACGTGTATTAACCTTACCTTGAAGACGAGGTTAAGACTTTAAGTTGAAGGTCACGCGGAGGAGGGGGAACGAAGCTTGGTTAAAGAGCACTTAAACATCAGGCTCAACATTCCTCACGGGCCTGTCTGCCTCATCTCGCCACGCCTCGCTTCTTATGTGCGGCCATCCATGCTGCACGCGCCCATCTCTGGCCCACTACGGGGGGAAAACACCTTCACTACCACCATCACTGGAAGCCCTTGAGTGATCAGAAAAGGTCATGGTGCTGCGCCGAGTTGATGTTTAACTTATTTCCTTTCATATTTCGATGCACAAATTCCTTTCGAGTGAATGAAAGGCTTAAGAGCGAGCGAACGTTCCAGGATTGGGTCCGGATTTCCAGTCGTTGCTATTGTGATTCAGTTGTATGGGCGCAAGTCGTTGCTAGTTACAGTGGGTGGGAAGCCGGTTAAGGGTTGCTGGGAACGCAGGCCTTGAGTGGGGTTAGGCATTAGCATTAGCATTCTTATTGTCTGACTGTCGAGCAATTAGTGGTTAGCCGCTCGCGCACTCCAGGTTCCGTTCCCACAGCTACTTCGCATTCGGTCCGGCATTATCTCAAGTTCAAAAGCAGATTATCTTGTATTTGTGCAGCGATGGAGTTTAGCTTAAGTTAAACCCCATACACTGACCCTCTTGTTTCCTTCTGTTTGTGAATTCACCATTGTTCGGGGCTTTCACAAGCTTCTCCTGGGAATCGAGCTCGTTTCATTGTTGTCCATGTTCAAAGCTAAGCAAATTTCTAAAGAAGAACGTGATTGGCTGAGATTAAACGTATGCGCATCATCACTATTAAATATTTCTTGTATGCAATCCAGATTATATTAAAACTTTCATATTAGTTTGAATGCAACATGGTGGAAATGGTTCTTCTTTGTTGTCGCGGGCCGACAGGTAACAGCGCTGCTTAGCCGTGGGTGCGTACAGTGCTGTTTGTTTTAATAGGAATAAATAACTCGGTGTTTGGAGAAGGAATGTAATGTTGAAGTGGAGTTACATTTTATATTCACCACCTAGAAGTCAAATACTTGACTAAAACATTGAGTTTTATTCCTTTTTATACCACAGCAGGGGAAGCAGCACAAATCTGTTATGGATTGTGCTTCATGCATCACCACATTGACTCCAGTAAACAGTATACTGTATATGGGTGTCCCAAAAATTTGACATCACTTGAAATATGATGAATATGTAAGTAACTACATGTCCTAGGCAAACAAAATTAATTAGGGTTCATAAATAAAATATTTATTTATCAAAATTCCAACAACATATTCAAACAGATGTAGATTTTATTTTCGATTTCACAAATGTTCACTATGCGCACGGCCTGTGACACGACAGACGTCAAGTCGATAGTCCAGCTCCAACACATTTACTTTTAGTTCTTTCAGTCCATCACGTGCTCAACTGTAGCGTGGGGATTTTCTTCCCCCAAATGTGAGCATTATGCTTGTTGACCTTGCCATTCGTATGAAATGTCCCCATCACTGAAAACAAGACGCATTTTGAACTCCTCCTCATCTTCAAGTTTCTGTTGCATAGCAAAACAGAATTAAATAAACATTAAACTTAGTTAGTTTTTACATATCTTGTTAAAATTTGAGATCGTTTGAGCGAGAATTGGTGATGTTGTTAGACTACGAAATTGTCAATTTTTTTGTGACACCCTTAATAATAATAATATTATTATTATTATTATTTTTTTTTTTTTTAAATACATTTTTTGTATGCAGTCGATCAGCCGGAATGGCTGGTTTACATCTTGATCAGCGATGACCGATTAGCCTCGGCGAGCGCAGAAGCGTCCGAGTGGCACATCAGAAAAGACATTTTTATCGCGTTACACCAATACACACTTACACCAGTCTAAAATCACAGTTAGTGCAAATTATCCTCGAAAATCACCTGCATTAGAAGCTGTGTTCGCCCGTCTGCCCACAACTGTTCATAACTGATTCGAGGCGGTAAAACGTCACCATTTCTTTATAATCCTACAGGTGGTGCTCTCTAAACTATTCTATACATCGGCCTCCCGTGTGGCTGAAGACAATTAGTTGCTTAGAGTTTGTTTAGAAATAATAACTGACAGATGACGTAACAGCGATGCATGCTGATCAGTAAGAACTTAGTTTTTTGTTTCATGTAATTTGAAGTTAAGACATAAACACTTGCCTTTGAAGTTTGTAATGTTTAAATGCTACAGTTGGTTTTTAAGTGAGAAAACTAGTGTAATAAGGAACGGGCTACATTTAATTACTAACGTTCAACTTGCGCCGAATAAAACTAAGGTATAAAATTTATGGGTTATAATAATTTATTTTAAAGGTTTTATAATTGTAACGAAATTGAAAAAACGTGATAAGGAATCAGGATATTTATAAAAACGTGATACAGAATCGCAATATAAATCGAGTTGGCACTGAGGTACCGTGATATTTTTGTGATAATTTTTGAGAAGGATAAAAGGAATATCTTTATTGGTATTATACTAGGGTACTACGGATGAGAATCCGTTCCTGTTCTCACCAGTCTCTCTTCCCTTCCAATAATTTTTTTGTCAGCAAGAATCCACAAAGCATAAACTCTGTTCTGAAACCTTCCAGCTTTACCTCAGACTTGTCCTTTTAAAAGTGCATAATAAATGTCAACTTCCAGGAAATCAATGATTGCACTATCTTGTTTTGTTGCTTATGTGGCGACTCTGCCGTATAAGTAGTATTTATTAATATTTTAAAATAAAACAGCCAGTACAGCTAGTGTCTTGCAGCTACAGTGTGAACGCGTCAGTGTCGGTAGCGCGAGTACAGTACGTGCCGTTCGTCCGTCTGATCTAAAGCTCCTCTCCTGTCAGGACGCAGCCCGTCCATCATTAGCACCGAGGCGAGAGAAACGTCTGGAGCCTGAGAAGTGAACCCGGGTCACTCGTCCCCGCCAAGTACTCTGCGTCTCAGCCAGGAAGCAGAAAGTGTCTCATTAACACACTCGTGCTACATCCCAAGCGCTGAACAGAACCGCCGACGGATGGGTTTCAAGCTTGTTTTCTTTCACGCCGGTGACATTTTTTTTCTTTCCTTGTGAAGAATCATGCGTGTGTGTGTGAGAGAGAGTTCACAGGAACACAGGGTCAGAATCGCACCTCAGACCAATTACCCTCAGAACCGAGCTGAACAACGAAGCATATTTTAAAGCATGCTACATTTCCTGGAGTTCTCCTGGTGTTAATTAAAACACAGTTGATGTTGATTTATTGGACTAAATCGGACTTTATCTTGGCTAACTGGTTATCTTTGTGTTTAACCTCACTACTATACACGCCATCCTACCCCTGAGATGCCCAGTGTTTGTTCCCAACATCTTCCTTATCCTCCTCCTGGTCTGCTTTGCTCGGCAGTTTCCTAGATTTCTCACAATGCTCTTCATGTGCCTGGTGATTACGTCATTGCTGCCTAAAGAGAGCGATGCCGCGGTGCTTTAGTCCTTCAGAAGAGATCGGATCCAAAGCTTTGGTTTGGTTTCATGCTTTCATTTCACTCGTCATCTCGTAGACAAGCCATCGAGCCACACTGCATTCTGGGATTTTGCATCAGTCCAACATTTGCATCAACATCTCCACTATTTCTGATTCATATAATGAGCTACTGAGTGAGGATGGAAAGCTCGCTCTTTCGTTTGTAGCGGAGAACAGCGAAACCTGATCACGCAACACATCGACCCTGACTCGTCAAAGCGGAGCACGACCTCATTACAAGACGACAATGATGCACCAACCAACAAAACACAATGGAAGTATTTCAGTATGAACGTACTGAACATGTTCGGGAGTGGAGTCTTTCTGTAACCGAGCTTTTCCTCATGCTTTTCTTCCCGCTTTATCATTCTGCTTTCTATAGCTCTCTTTATAGGCTGTTTTTCTGGCTTCTGCCTTTTGTTAGATGTTCAAGGTTACAGGATCGCTGAGCGACTCGAGATGCGAAAGCAGCAGAGGCATGATGTTCCGGAACAGTTGAGAGGAAATCGTCCGATTGAATGCAGCATGAATAAGCCGTTCATCACCACATCAGCACTCTCCAAGCTTATGATTTTTGGGGAATTTCAAATGCATACTTGTTTACTAGTTTTGAATTTGTGTATGGTCCCAACCTTTGAGGTGTATCTTGTGCTAACAGAGAAGGTTGTTAACAGTAAACATGATTTCCTGGCACGCTATTGTTCTCATTATTTATTTCTGTCATTATAATTATTTTTTTATTCATAAGTAGGCGGAGCTTATGCATATTTTGGGAATTCTCAGGCGACTTTGTTGTACCATTTTGAGGCTGCACCATCTCTATCAGTAAAAGGGAAGCAAAGTCATTTCAACACTTCCTATCAAAGATGTCCACCGTAACCCCAGACAGACACCCATCTTCTCGTCTAGGATACGGTTCAGGTTAAACCGAACACACTTGGTCAAGCGCGGACGAAGGCTCTGAATTAATTTTACTTTGTTCTTAAGATTTAGCAAGTTCATACAGGTGGGTTTGTTTAGATTCAGCGACAGGGTGTGATGGTGATATCTTAAATGCTATCGGCTATAAGCATAGCCGTCACTGACTTTATGTTTTGCTAGGAAATACAGAATCTCAAGACGTATCAGGAACCATTCGTTCCTTCATTCTGATCCATAATTGATATTTGTGTCACCAGAATTATTCACGAACACGTGCTGCCTTCACAGCTTAATGTACTGCATACGACATTGCAGTTAACAAAAAAAAAAGGAAAAAAGAAAAAAAAAATTCATTATTGATCTCGCTCCTGTTTTTGTTCTATTTTTTTTGGAAGCTCTTTCATCTTAATAGGTTTTGTACTTCAAAGCCTTTTCACTGAAAAGGAAACGTTGACTTGCTCTTCTGCGCTACTCCTCCATTTGTTCTCCCCCCCCCCCCCCTCTCTCTCTCCCTCTCACTCACTCACTCACTTGCTCATTCTCTGTCTGTGTTATTTATAGACCATCTCATGTGATGATGATCATTCAGGAAACACACTCATCCAGCTCTTGAGTAACATCCCTAACTTTTTCACAGATTACCCAGAATCTTTATGCGCTCCATTTCCTAGTAATCTTTTGCTGCGTTTTTTTTTTTTTTTCGTCCTTGGAAAAAAAAAAAAGTGTAGGCTTTCTAATTTCTTGTGCGAAGCTAACACGTTAATGAAGCAGAAGTGCGAGAGTTCCTGTTGCGAGTGGTAATGTGGGGTCAGATGGCAGGGGTTTGTCTGACTGTGTGACGTTTTAAGTGCAGGGTAAGGTTGGTTTGTGCTCCACTTGTGTTTAAAATGCATAATAGAGGGTTGAGTTGTACCACACTGCTCATACAGATGGCATTAGGAACTGGATGTGGGGGAAGATCCAGAAGAGAACATTACATTTCTTCACCCACACAGCGAGATCGACACCCGTGCTATTCAACTAAAACTAAAATTACTAGCTTGTAAGGCCAGAGTGTAGATTACTATATGGTGACAACAGTGATTGGTCATTAATTACCAGGAGTGTTCAGGTCAAAGCTGGACGCAGAATAACAGAACACAGTTCTGAGAGTAAAAACTCCCTTTATTTCTCTATATAATCCCCTGCTATCCTAATGCACTTATCCCAGTGTTTCACTAGTGCTTGGAGATCATCAAAGAAGAAAGCTTTTTCAGTACGCCCAAGCCGTGATCAGACTGCTTCACTGATCTGTCTGATTCACGTCTAAAACGCTGGCCTCCCAGGAACTCCCTTCAACGGTCCAAACATGCGAAAATGGCTTGGAGCGAGGTCAGGACTGTACAGGGGTGTAATGGGTTCGACCCATGTTGCACGGGCGGCACCACAAAGCACGGACACGAGGCGAGGTCTTGCGGGAAAAAGGGGAAATTTTTTAGGTATATGGGGAAGAAAAGGATTAAAGGAGGGAGGATGAAAAGGTAGGGAAGGAAGGTTGTGCACGTGCAGGTCTGGTGGGCAGTGCCCCTCTGGCATTCAGACACCGGCTGGTGAGCGGTGGACAGCGGTTCCTGTAACATGTAAGTGCGGTTGGTGAATGATTGTGAGTATAGTTCCCGCAGGGAGATGCGTCTCTTTCTTCCGCAAATTATCTGTAGATTTCAAGGATCAGTCGTTCCACTCACCGAATGTTCACGGGAACGACTGCAGTGGGCTTCAAGTCACCTTGGCTGGAATCGTCATTCACGGACACATAGTGCTCTTTAAAATGTTTGCACCGTTCAAATGTTTTACTGTGGATAAGGGTCTCATCACCGTACTGCCTTGGAAGTCTTCTGTAAATGTCAGTCGCTTTAACACCTTCGTTCACCAGAAATTTCATCGCAAGTCCCGGTTTGATTCGAATGCCTCGATGTTATAAATGCCCTGATTTGACAAGGTTATGTGTTCTTTACCCACTCATTATTCACATAACTATTCAAATTGAGGTCCATTGATCTGTTCTGCAGCATTATTTTTGAAATGCTTGGTACTATACAGTTATTTACAGCAAGATTGTCAGTACACAAAATAAAAACCCTGCAGCAGGACCTCTCCCTGACCCTAAGAGCAAAGTCAGTTTACGACTTAACAGGTGTCGTAGAGGAAGCATGGTGTGGTTTAACCAGGGCGAGGGTTACGACAGGGTCATCAGCTCCTGGGTCATTCTGAACGCCCCCCCCCCCCCCTTTCTCTCAGAGCCACCTGTGAGTCGGATGTGAAGAGCAGAAAAGAACGATGCTTTGAATTCGAAACGAGTCTTTTATAAGGCGGATCGCTCCGGACACGGGAGGCTCTCCATTGTTCGCATTGTTCTACTCTTCTGTCTTTCTTAAGGAGACCCATTGTTTCAATCCTTTAGGTGATCATCATTAATGTTTGTGTTCAACCCTCCCACTGGCTTGTAACACTCCTCTCAGCAAAACAGGAAACCTTCAGTGACTTCCATAGAAGTTCCAGCCTCAGAAATCACCAATTAACAAACAGCACCTCAGATTAGAGCCGTTATGTAGCTTTACAGAGCAGAAGAAACAGATATACATCTCAATATCAACTGTTCAAAGGAGATTATTGTATATTTTGGATAAACGCCTTTGGCATTGTTTTACAGTGTAGAAAGAAATAAAAATAGGAAATAGCATGGGTTTTGACGGTGTGTCCAAACTTTTGACTGGCAGTGTATGTTTGGACTTTAGAGCTCAGGGTGCATGAGCGATCTGATCATGGTACATTGTGAAGACATTATCGGGGAGACTATGGGTCAGGGTCGTAAAATGTAAAAACATTTATATATAATTCTATATTATATATAATTCTTTCTTTAAATCGAAACGTAAATGAAGTTTTGTAATTAAGTATCATGTCTATAGTATTTATTTTGTGAACTGGCATCAAGAGGTTTGAAATTCTTGTGAGAATTATGCATTCGGATTTATGTGTTGTATCGCTCCGCCCCACCTCAATGTTCACTTTTTGAGTAATAGTTGTATACGTTATATGGATGCCAAAATAAGATGCCTGATTTACGATATAAATGTACAGTATGACTAAGTAATTATATTGTGATATCAATGTCCTGGACATCAGGTCACATTTGGGGCTTGACATGGTTTAACTTTATCCAGTAGTTTAACTTTACCCACATAAAGTAGTTTAACTTTACCCCCACCATAAAACTGAAGTTTTATGGTGAAGAACAAACCACTTATCTTGTTCCTTCCTTCACCAACAAATACTTTTAAATGTTTAAACTCCCCCCCCCCCCCCCTGTACATCTTGTAAATTGCACACTGGAAAACATCCGCCGCTCTTTGTCTGAAGCCTTGCCTCGTTGATCTCCTCACCCACTCTTGACCTATCCTTTTGAGCCATGGTGGAATAACTCGAGGTTCGAGGCTCGAGTTCCAGTGCATTCAATGGATGCCACACCGTTCTCTCTTCCTGTCATGCCCCCCTCTGCGGCCACCTTCACTCACTGAGCTGGCGTATCAGCTTATTTATGAGGCTGTTAGTGGAAGCACCTCTCTCGAAGAGCTAAAATTAGGAGCGTGTTTCGCGCTGTGTTTATATGATACGCCGGAGGTGATATGAAACCCCGGTGCCGGTTTCGTTCCTGTCTGGCACAGGAAGCGGTGTCTGTCCAAGCCAGTTGTGGGAAAGTCAAGCTGCCGCTGTCTGGGGCGTTTGGTTTCCTACTTAGCACATGATCAAGAATTTCCTTTGGCACTGGTAAAATGGGATTCTCCTTCTCTCGGATGACATCCTTACTCGTTTGTCCTGGTTAGCACACATCTATCTATTTAGAGAGCTTATGTGTAATATAAATATGCAGCTTACACTAAATGTATTCCTTTTTTAATTTGTGGTCAATCTGAATGCTAACCATGGATGAGATGCCGTACATCGCACAAACACACACACAGTACCAATTAGAAATTGCACATACGATGCATGTCTTTGGACTGTGGGAAGAAACCAGAGAACCTAGAAGAATTAGGAGGCAACAATGTTAACCACTAAGCCACTGGGCTTCCAAGAGTTAGGTTGAGTTAGCCAGAAGTCAATTCCAGAATCACTCATACCATCTGCCCGCTAAACCTTACTAGTTAACAAAATGAATCACATCCATTCAGCAATCTTGCTGCCCTTCCATGCTTTATTTTTCTTCATAACTTTCACTTTTTGTTCATCAATTGAAGGACCGCCATGAGACAGTCTGTCGTTTTATCTTGTTATTTCTAACTTGCTCAGACTTGAAGAAATCTTGGTTAAAATTTACCTGTTGATGAAATCTCGTACATAGAAAAGGAATGGACGTTCATCGCTTGCAAGCAATTCAGCTTTTTTAAAGGCATTCACCTTGAACCGTTTCTGAAATGGAAACCCTATGGAGATGGATACTAGGTAGATGTCTTGAATGGTAGATGGAACGTGTTTAGTTCCACCCTTGTAGGATTGTTTTTTGTAAATTCATGGTTTGTTCGTTTTAATATGGGTGGAATAACACCGAGCAGGATAATACCATCAATACGGCAAGGCTAGTGGAATGCAAAGGCTTCAGAAGACCCCAGGGATTTAAGGGGCTCCTGAGGGGCCTAGGATCTCACTGGTTTTATGTTGGACTCGGATGGTGGGAAAAAGTACCTAAAGGAAAGCCCAAATCTAAGCCTCTTTTCTCGCATGTAGCCTAATCAGTTTGGCCAGACTGGGAAACTGAATCCAGTGATTGTAACATCACTTCAGAAATGCCTTGCGTCGGATTATGGAGTGTGTGGAAATCTAGTTCCTGTGAGAACAAAACACATAAAAGGATGTAAACCAGACGTTCTTGCTGAAATGCAAAAAGTTTTTCCTCAGACACCATAAATGGTTTCTTAATATTACATTCGTACACCGTTCCACTCGTACAGGCAGAAAATCGTAGTAGCTTCAACGTGGTGGTGAAAAAATGTCAAACAGCATCTCTAGTACATGTTTTAGGAACGTCAGTAACCCTCCCTCCTTCATGTGGCACTATTCCAGGTCATAGGAAGTACCAATGACTCGATATTCCCCCTGCCTTACGAGCTCGGCTTTTTGAAGACGGCCGTGCCTGTTCACACGCTCTCTATTCCAGGACTATCTGCTGCTCAGATCTGACAGCCATGCCATCGAGGATTTATCATCGCACCCACTATATTAATATCACTATCAGATGTACAACATGTCTTAGACGTGGTGTAGTGTGTGGAGATTTAAACCACATGCTTACTCTGCAAAGTTTTTTGGTGTGTGAGAACAGGAAGTGAATATTGTGTGCTGTGGTGAGAAGAGCAGAAGAAGAGGAAGAGCTGCACCACATCACTGACTTACACAAGACGGAACAAGAAGTTCAGTTTTCTTTTTAATCACCTTGGTTTAGAAGGGTACAGTCAACAAGCAGCTTTTTCACAGTCCTGTGTTGGTGAGTTTGGAGGAAGTGATCCGGTTGGCTTGTCCTGGATTTTTTTATTTTTTTTGGTTTTGATACGTTAAATCAGAAAGCTGCTTCAGCTTTCAGCTTGCTTGATCACTGGTGTGATTTTAGTGTTTATGTATGCAGTAACCAAAGAACACACATTAGCTCAACATTAGACGTTGATTTCTCACTCTACAGCTCCCCAAAGGCCTCAAAAATACCAACCAGGTTTAGAAGATAACGAACAAACTGTAACAAGCTCTGACCCATCACGATTAACCTAATAATAAAAAGATAAAATATTTATCAAGGAGAGAAAATCCAGACAGGGTCCTTAAACCTGAAGGCAAGAAACCTTTAGTTTCATGGCACTTGTATTGTTTTGAGGAGGTCCTGCGTGTGGCTCCGGGGCTAATGGCAGGCTTGAAAGAGCCCCCGCTGCCTCTGAGACTCACTCACTGTGCAAGACTCTCTCCAGCTGGGCTTTCTGAAGGGCACGGGCTCAGCTGGGCCCCGAGCCACCCACGGCTACGGCTGTCAATCAAAGACCCGAACCTTCACCTACTCTGCTGTAGCGCTGCAGGCTTATCAGCACGCCGAACGCCCACGCATTCAATAAGCCTGCATGCGGTAGACGTAAAACTGTTTACGGAAGCGTATGTAAATGCATGTGCGTGAAGCACCGTTTCAGTATTTTGTTTTCGGGTTACTTGCTGACGCACGTTCTCACATTTGCATGGACACTGAGCGTCCTGTTGGGTATCGGTTCAATTCTCAGTTCGGGCTTTAACTGTGAGCGACGTTCAAACGTTTGAGGAAATAACAGCTTTTGGTGCGTAAACCTTCTGTTCCATGCGTCATGTGGAATAGACTAAGGAATCGATTTGGGAGGGGGAAAAAAAGGCAAATTGGGTCAGTTACATAAAAAATTAACACCAACTGTACACAGAGAGAGAACAAGCAACTCAGAAGAACAAGCAACATCAAGAAGTTGATAAATTATACTTTTCTTTCTACTAAATAGTTCTTAGGATCTGACTGTAACTTTTTTTAAACCAGATGTTTGCCTGCTCTTTTTGCCCTTTTTGAAGCAAATAAAAAATTTGCACATGGCGTTCATTCACCAGTTCAACTTTTTTCTTCATGAGCTTCAGACTAGGTCACAGAGACAGACGGCGAGTAAAGGAAAAAAAAAAAAAAAAAAGACAAACGGAAGCGGCTGAAGTGAGGAGAGGAAGAAGACAAGAGACGGGTGGAGAATGGAAACACAAGGGCTGACTGGAACTCACAATAAGTGGAAGAGACGTGCTGGAGAACGAGGAACAGAAAGTTCCAAACACAAAGACTTGCCCACGAGACGCTGAGACGCGAAGCTAAAGAACAGGATGTGTTGCACAAAACTAAGAAAAAGGCAGGAAACAGAAAGGACAGAGAATCGTCATGAGAAAGATGAGCGCAAACAGGTGGAAGGATATGGCAGAAAAAAGCGAGATGAAAAAGTGATGCGTTTAACTAATGGACCAAAAAAATCAATAAAACCATACACACATGAACCTGAATTCTGTAGTGACTACCCTGAATATACCTTTTCTCTCTCTCTATCACAGTTCAGATTAAAAATAGATGCAGCATTTCGCAGTACATTGCAGCTATTGCACAGTGATGCTGTATTGCACCAGATTGTTCATCCATATACCTGTAGCTGCACTTCTCTGAAAAGCCTGGGTTTAAATCAATCTCAAAGTTAGTATAGTCACAGCTCATTCACTAGAATGAGCTGTGTAACTTAAAAAAAAAAACCCAGAAGGTTTCTGTACTACCACTACTAATGCTAACCCTACAACTAGTAGTGCTTAAACATACCACTAGTAATGCTAATGCTAATCCTACCCCTACCACTTCTAATGCTTAACCATACCACTACTAATGCTACCACTACTGATGCTAATGCTACCACTGATACTACTGCAACCCCTACTATTTCTATTCATAATACTACACCTACTAATAATGCTACTGTTACTATTAGTAGTCACTACTAATGCTAATACTACCCTTATCACTCCTAATAATAATCCTAATACTATCTCTACAGTTATTACTACTACTGACTGCAAATGTTATTTACTACTCCTGCTAATACTACTACAACTAATAATACTAATACTTCACCTACCACTACTACTGCTGCTCCTACTGTAACTCTTTATGCTAATTCTACTCCTACCACTACTTCTACTAATGCTACTGCTCATGCTATTACTACAAATGACAGTACTACCCGACCCCTCTATTGCTGCTACTACTTCTACTGTCACTACTAATCTTAATAATATAAATACCCTTATTTCAACCCTTATGTTGATTCTAATGATGCTACCACTACTACTAATATTGGTACAACTACTACCATGACTACTAATGCTAATACTACCACTACTACAACGGTCACTTCTAATAATACAGTGGAACCTCGGATTACGAGCATAATTCGTTCCGGAAGTGGGCTCGTATTCCAAAACACTCGTAAACCAAATTTTATTTTCCCATAGGAAATAATGGAAACTCAAATTATTCGTTCTACAGCCCAAAAAAATAAATACATAAAAATAATTAACACAAAATATCAAGTAAAAATAAAACAAATTAACCTGCACTTAAAAATTTTTAAAAAATAAATCCCGACAGATAAGTGTTTTCGTTTCCACACACACACACATTTAACGGAGAGACCGTTTTTAAAACCGTTTAAAAATTAGTATGAGCGCATACTAATGGAATCACTGCTGTAAAGTAAAACAACAACAAAAAAATAAAAAATTAACCAGCTCCTCACCTTTGAAAACAGTCGCGACAGAGCAGACTGTGTGTTTGTTTGGGAACCTGAGAGGAGTGAGGCCGTTAGTATGCGCTCACACGAGTGTGACTAGCGATCTTCCTTGCTAATTTTTAAACGGTTTTAAAAACGGTCTCTCCGGTAATGTGCGTGCGTGCGCGCGCACACACACACACAGCGTGTGTATTCACCCAGCAGAGGAGACGATTAGTTACAATTCCGCAGCGCAAGAAAGAGAAAAACTGTTGGCTCAGTTGTGATGACGTGACGCTCGGCGTCAAAACAAGAAGCGCATGCATTATACATGATACTCGGTGCTCGTAAACCAAGACAATGCATGTTTTTCAAGTCAAAATGTATTTAAAAATCTTTGCTCGTCTTGCGGAACACTCGTAAACCGCGTTACTCGTAATCCGAGGTTCCACTGTGCTATCTTGATCATCAATAGCAGTACTCCTTCTCCTTCTACTATTAATAATACTACCACTGCTTACGCTAATAGTATCCGTTCTATTAAAGCTAATTTTGCTATTGCTACTAACAACGATTACTTGAACTACTACTAATGCTAATCCACTAGTACTACTGCTACTACTATTTAGTATTACTAATAAGTACTGCAAATTATATGACTATTTATACTTACCACAACTCATATATTTTATGCTATAATTGTATTATAATTGTGAACTATCTATTGCACACTCAGAAGTGGCCAAAGTACACAAATCCTGTGCTTGAGTGGAAGACCTCCATTTTCCAGTTTGAGCAGAATAAAAGTAAAACATATCCTCTAATAAAACTGTTCAAGTAAAGTACTGATACATGAAATATGTACTTAAGTACAGTAACACAGTACCGGTACTCAGTTACCTCCCACCTCTGAACACAATGCTCTTCTAACTGTTCTCTGTCCTAATGAAAGTGCAGTACTTTTTACTTTTCGAGTTGTAGCTTCATAAGAACATTACCATCCCCTCATATATGCTTATCCTTGATGTAGACATAATTTATCAGTAATCGTTATAATAGTCATTTAGTTATGTCACACTCTTTATTGCTCGCCTGAAAGCATAAGGGAGGTGGATATGAGCGTATGTTGCGTGAAGAGCACACCGGATGTACAGGACTGTTCAAACACAGCTGAATGAGGTGTTCGTGGGCTGTATTATCTGCAGCAGATAACAGAGCTGCCTGAGTCACGGCATGCTGTTGACCCTGGCGTTAATTATTAGATCACCGGGTTAAACAGTAAACTGACAACAGATTACCTTCCACGCCTGGAGATTTCATCTGGCTCAGGCTACACGGTGTGGGATATGTGGTTTGCAAGAACTCTTGAGATATCAGAAAAGCTACAGGAATACTGGGTCCAGATAGAAATTCATCAAGAAAAAGAAAAATACTCTTTTTGTTTGCTACGTTTCTTATTAGGAGTTTTGAGGCTGTGTCCTTTTGTTTTTCCTAGTTGGAAATAGAAAATTTCATCCTTTAGTGAAATACAGCACTAGAAGTAGTCCGCTTTACATAAAAAAAAAAAATGGAACACTGACTTTTTATATATTTGTAAATATTTCAAACTGCAGAGCATGCTTTTTAGTTTTCACTTTCACTCTTTTTAAAAAAATTTTTTTTTTTTTTATCTTCAACAAGTGAACCAGTTCAGCAAGAACACTGTGTGCTTTTTACTCTAGAACATTATACCTGAGCAGTTCATGTTTTCTGAATCGACTCCTGGCTGTGTCTCTCTCTCTCTCTCTCTCTCTCTCTCTTTATCTATCTCTCCTCTAGTCTCTCCATGTCTGTCTGACCCCCTGCTCAGTCCACCTCTCAGGCTCTTAACGGAAGCCCGTAATGATCCATTACCCACAGGCAGAACAGTGACATTAGTTTCTCGAAGACAGGCGGATTTAATTTCCTGGCCCGCGTCCGCCGCGTAATGCCACGCTAATAGCTTCCTGTTCTCAAGCTTCACAGCGAGCGTTAATTTGTATCTGCCATGTGAGCTCACCTGGTTCGCTGGGCCGTAAAACACACGGTGTAGTCTACGCGTAATCGCATTTACCTCTCATTCTTTCATATCATACAAAAGACAAGCTTAAGGTTTCTCTACACGAAAATGAAGACGTTTGCTTTTATGTATTCACTTTGTGTGAAGCGTTCTCACTTCACTTCTCTTTTCACAGCACCACAGTAATGAGTCATTCCCACGTATCTTTTTCCTTCGAAGTTATGAACATCTCTGCGTGCTCCAGCTAGCACGTTATCCCTGTTTATACGGCGCAAGTTGAGAGGCTTAACCTCCACCGTGATGTGACTCATCTGCGCTAATGTCTTTATATAAGGAGCCAAATTTCCCGGACGAGTGCCAGAAATGCCGGTTTGTTTAGCTTCGCCTAACAAAAACGGTTTTCCTTACAAAACCCAAACAATAGCCAGGTCTCAACAGCAAACACAATCAGCGTGTTGGGCTTCGGGTTATTCAGCGCTGCATCTTCTCATCACGACTTAACCGACGATTATGAGTCATTCAGTCAGGATTTTATGCACACGGTTTTGCAAGTCCATCTGGTTGCAAGACGATCGACATGTTAAAGGAGGAAATAAAATCATCAGGATAACCACAGCGCGTGTTCGTGAGAAGAACATTAGCGATGCTTTGATTCTGTACAGTACTTTATCTTCTTGTGATTGAGATAATCACAGCCAGCCCAAACAGCTTACTGAATATCTGGGGCGATGTGTGTGTGCGCGCACACTCCGGCTTGCTCGTTCTCGCCCGATGACTCATCTTCTCAGTGGGATCTCGGTGACAGACTGCACTTCACACAGGAATTTTGTCAAGATGAAGCCTTCGCCTGTTTTTTTTTTTTTTTTTTTTTTTTCCTCCCACTTCACCCATTTCCTTAGAGGAATCTCCCCCATTTATTCAGAAAGGCATTCAGCTCTAATCACCAGGCTAATATTGGTGCATTATCTGCCCTGTTTTGCTCTTTCTGTTTCCTGTCTGTTATCATGTGTTTCCTGACTGATCCCAGATAAGCAGTTTGCTCGATTGCATAAGAGAGTTATATCCTGTGACTTGGTCTCTCACTAGGTGCAGGAAACTGATAATAATGCAGCTTGACATACAGGCCAGTGAGAGAGAGACTGGAGCATGAACTCGAGAAAACAACTTTTATTTATTTATGTAACATTTTCATGCAGTACAGTAATTCCAGTCGTTGTGTGACATCATATCATATGTAAGCCATAAATCTGATTATAAAGCAGTGCAGTTTTTATAGCATGTGTAGACGTCTGTTTGTTCCTTGTGTACTCTGGATCTGGTTCAAAGAGAGATGAAGCAAAAAGAAAAAGGTAGAAATTATCATATTTAACCTACATAAGTTAGAACAAGCTTATTAATATGAAGCTGTGATTTGGTGCTGTTTTCCTTTCCGACTTGCTGTTCGAGAATCTGAATATCTCTGACCAATCACAGAGTTCCAAGCATGTTTTGTAGAAATTCTGCAGTATGTATGTAACAGTGTTGATTTGGGGGGGAAAAAGAGCAAGGGGATATAACTTTATAATTACATGGTCTTGAAATAATTCCAGGAGGCATGGGCCTCTTTTTTTTTTTTTTTCAGTCTCAGGAAGCTTCAGCTGGCTCTGTCTCACTTCCCCTGGCAGGAAATGGCCTACATTCAACTTGACAAGTGCTGGTTTCACATTTCCGCTGTACCCGCCAGCATCTGCGGTCATCTCCGCTTGCTTCACTCAGCAAAGGCAAAGACAGTTCACATATATCTTTTGAAGGCAGTCATGATGGAATAGCACGCTGATATTTCGTTCAACCGCCTTTACTTTTGACTATAGCGCTCAACATGTGTCCAAGTCATGTGTGAAAATGATTCCTCATGCTTCCAGAACCGCTCTTTCACACTCCTGGAATATGGCGTGTGCCATCAGGGAAGAAAAACTCCATAGATGCGGTAACTCGGCATATTCAGGTGGCCTGCTGACTTCATTTTATAACATTGCTGAGTCTAGACCTGAGCAACTGAAGCAACCCCAGATCATAACACTGTCTCCAGAGGCTTGGACAGTTCTTAAGCCAATTTCAAATCTCCCTAGTTGTTTCCTTTGCTTGATCCAGGCCAATAATTTGGCCCTTCCAAAATAGTGACCTTTTTAATTTAAATTTTTTTGGCTTCAGTTGCATTCCCGCTCCATTTTGAGAAGTACAGGAAGGAAGTATATGCTTCATGCACACCAATATGAAACCTAATGAGAGCAGTGAGTGGAGCCAGACAGGAGCTTAAACTCCATTAGGCTCCCTCGAGCAGGTACTCCGCACAGAGGAAATCGGACTTTGATCTGCACCGAAGCTGATAAAGAGTCGGCGAGCGAGTGGCTGAAGGCTGAAATGAACTTGGCGGCGGATGAGGGAGTGGGCAGCGGGTCAAAAGCTAATGCTGCCTTTGATTTCAAGAAGGCTTCCTTGTACTGGGAGTGCTTACTTTAATGGCATTACAGGGCATCCTGTGACAAGGGAAATGTTCTCGTCTCCATCTCTAGACAGGAGGCGATAGGCTCCTAATCGCTTAATGTCTCGGAGTGAATGGAACTGAAGGGGGAATCGGTTCCTGTATTTCTCTCTTCCTCTGTTTCCCTGTTCTGCCTCCACAACTGTTTAATAGCAACCTATTGGCCTTTCAGTTTACGATGATTAAACGTTACATTGATTTATAATTAAGTCTTGTTTTTTGTTTTTATTTTTTGCAATTTTGCAAAGCTAAAAAAGTACCATCTAAAATATTGAAATGCTAAAAAGGAATGATTTATCCTAGGAGATTACAGTTACAAGTCCCCTTGTCTAGCAATTTAGGAACTGGACAAAATGTCTTCAAGGTTTCCAAAGGTGTTCAGTTAATCACCAACTTAATTAAGACACAATGTTGGATTCAGCTTTTTTTTTTTCTTTTTTTTTCCCCAATAGCCATGACCTGTTTCTGGAGGGGAAAAAACAATGACTGGCTGTAGTCTAAGTCTAATCAGATATTGTATGCACAGCAAATCAGCAACTTTGTCAGCACATCTATTTTGTTTAAGTACATTCCCACACAGGTTTTCCTAGTGATTAGATACTTATCCCAGCCATGTGATTGGCTGTGGTTCACTCACTGGCTCAGAGTTGTTTTGGTGCTTAGTTAATGACCTACCTTCTCTCCCCCAACCCCCCCCCCCCCACCCCTCTTAAAGTTAATACAACAAAGTAATGCAGCTTGTCATGTTGCCTTGTCGAAGAAAAGGACTTTTTGAGACTTCTTGTAATAAAACCTTTTTAAAGTTACAGTTTAATCTGAGGCTGATACTGGCTGACAGTGGAGACTCCTTTCCCTAAAATTATTGCAAAAATTTTTTTTTTTCTCCTCGATTTTCTCCCTAATTTAGTCGTGTCCAATTCCTCCCCGTCACTAGGGGGCTCCCACATTAAGGTTACATTGATTTATAATTAAGTCTTGCTACTACTACCATTCAGCCGGGAGGGCCGAAGACTATGACGTGTTTCCTCCGAACCGCGTGACGCTAGCCTACCGCATCTTTTCAAACTGCTCGCTCACGCACCGTTAGGGGCGGCGTAACACACTCGGAGGAAAGCGCTATCCGCTCCTTCCGCGTGCGCGAGCTCACAGACGCCCCTGATTGG
>JAQQZT010000002.1:29308982-29329347 GCA_030068275.1 Clarias platycephalus | reverse complement strand
ACACACACACACACACACACACACACACACACACACACACACACACACACACACACACACACACACACAAATACATACACATACACAGACAGAGCAGGTGTGCCCCATGACCTCTTTGCTCCTTGTGGTGCAGGGATGGAGAAACCAAACATTGCTTCCAATGTGAGCGCCGGGTTCACGAAATGGCGGTGGGTAATGAATCCAGTGCACGCGGGTCGCAATTCCTGCCGTCGCTTCTGAGCTTGAGTGGAACTTCTGTTTTGTCACTTGATGTGGGAAAATGGCTTAGAATAACAAGAAGAACAAGAAGCCTTTGTTGTCATTATACACTGTACTACAGTACAAGAAAAGAGGAGAGGAGTGCAACAATTAAAAGGAATATGTAATTAACTATTAAAAAATAAACAGCAACACATTGCAAAGTGACCTACTTTGTGCATTTTTTTAATGTTGTTATTTAAACGCGTTACATTTAGCGCTTCTGTAGTTTTTCCTGTGGCTTTCGAATAACAAGAAATCGTTTATGTTGTTGGTTCGTTTGTTTTTGTCATCGTATGGAAACATAAAAGTTTACAATAAAATGTCCTTCCCTTGGATTATTTAACATATCACATCTATGAACCTTTACACAATTACACACTGCTACAACATAAAAAAAATCAAAAGTAGCAAGATCCGAAGAATCTGGAACGATTGTGATGGAAAATGTTTGTTAAAGTTCTGACGCTGGAGACTCCTTAACTCAACGTCTTCTTCCGAAACATCGTTGATCTGCGGAAAGTGCGATAGGAAATTGTGTTTCTGTTCTAACACCTGCACCCCGGAGGCACGCTCAGGTGTTCCCCGGGTTTCAGACGAAAATAGAAGCGGGAGGGCGAGTTTAAAGCCACGTATCCAGGTGTGAAGGGATGAGGGTTGTGTTTGTGTCGCCTTGAATGTGCCTCGAGCGCGAGCCTGATCGCTCTTGTGGCGTTTTACCTTTTGAAAGCTGCATTTGACTGCAGCGTGCGGTGGAACCTGTGCTACTTTTTTGTTTTCTTTTTTGGGCGCGTGTATTTCGCAAAGCAAGAGTTTTCAATCATCTACCGCTCTTATCTCCGACTTTGTCTTCACTCGCTTTGAAGTCGAGCAAATTCTCTGACCTGGAGTGTCCTTTGGTTTCCTTTGAATGTGGAACACTAAGAACCTGTTTGGCTTCCTGAAAGGAGAGACGGTTCCGGTACAAAAGAAAAATGTTTAGCTAGAATAACAAAAGACGGGTTTTTTTTGTTTTTTTTGTTTTGTTTTTGTGTCAGTCAATAATCAGGGCGTGAACTTCCGAGTGGCGTAAGAAAAATAAAAACGTTCGGGGATTTTGTTGTTATTGGAAAGTAATCATGTGGCATAGTGGTTGGCCCTATTGTCCTGTTGCCTCTGCAGTAGGTCGACACCCCATCCAGGGTGCGACGCTACACAGGATAAGCGGTATAGATGATGGATGGATTGAAGAATTCCTTGTGTGATGAAGCAGAGCTGTTTTTCCCACCCCAAAATTTTTATTTTTTATTTGCAGAATACCACAGCATACACATGTATAGCTCCTTTTAACATCGTGGATGGTCAACTAAACAAGGCATTGTTGTCCCTGTCATGTTACATAGAAACCACGAAACCGCCCTGGTTCTCAAAGTCAGCACCATGACCACTCTAGCACTCGCGTTTCCTCATGACTCACCTTTTCACCGCACGGTCTCTTGACTTTCCGGTATTTACAGACACCTTCCCTTTTTTTTTTTTCTCGTCTCCCTTGTTTCCATTCTGCTGAAAAAGGAAGTGTGAGCCCAGACTGCTGATAACACCAATCTCCGCACCTTTTCCGCGTGGGATTCGGCATTTAACAGGAAAGAGGAGTCCCTTCCAGGCTCCAGCGTCCTTCCTGTGTCTCTGCAACCTGTTTCCTAAATCTGTCCGTAGTGGAAATAACTTGGCCTTGACCTCGGTAGATGGGCTGTGGGAAACGTTAAAGCTTGTTCATGGGTTGGGGGTTTTATCTATGAAATTCCATGCGAGAAATCAGAAATCATCATGATTAATAGTGTTGCCTCTTAAGTAATGCTCGTTGTTTCATGTTTTTTCTTTTAACCTTGACGACATTTGCCCCTGTAACCAGTCGCCCGATTGCTGTAGCTGTGTATCGCAGCACTGGATACCCATAACGGCATCAGCAAGTGCAAGTTTTAAAAACTACCAATAAACCCAAACTGATCCAGTTTTCATAAATTTGTTAGTCATATTTATAAATCGGGTGAATCTACAATTGTTTCTTGAACAACATCATTGGAGTGAAAAAAAAAAAACCACAACAATATAAAGTAGAAATCTTTGTCACAATGTCCACAAAGGCCATTTCTTATTCCATCGCCCTCTCTCTAAGATTTGATGCATTTCCTTTTCCCCTTCCAGACGCAGTCAGAGATGCGTATCTGTTAGTGCGTGTCATTTGTAACAGCCTCAGGATTCTCATTTAAAGGTTTCCAGAGGGGAGGGGGGGGCCAGGCAGCAGCTGGAAAGGCCCAGCTTTTGGAAAGTGCCATCTGGCTGGTGGGTGTCTGCGGTCGCTGGCACATAGATCCCCCTCCTCTTGCAGAAACAAATGTAGGCCATGCTGGTGACACACCATCAGCCAAAGGCTTCCATGCTGCTGTCAGCTGCAGTTTAGAGAAATGTTGCTATAGATGGCATGATAACAAAATCAAGTGATTAAATAAACTTTGCTTCCTTCACGAGGAGTCCCGGCACCTACGCGCCATCTCCATCATCTTAACTTTTTCTTTTAAGCTCATCTCCGTTTTGAATCCTGAGTGTGCTGAAAGTGTTGACGATGGAGGGTTCTAGAGATAATCTCTCTTCTTCCTCATATACCCATCAATTTATGTTTTACGGCATGTGATCTGGTTCCTTCTTACACGTCCTGTTCCATTGTATACATTTTTGATGGGTATACAATACTCGATAGCAGTCTTCCAGGGGCGCCACATTGGAATGTTTGATCCACAAGGTCTACTTCCTGTCACAACCTTCACATTTTCTAACTGGGTCTTAAGAATCTTGCTCAAAGACCCAACAATGGTGACCTAGGAGTGGTGTGGCTCAAACCCCCGACCATCTGACCATCAGCAACTCAAAAGCCTCAATAGCCTGAGCCACCACTACCCCAATACTCCATATCACATATACTGTCCTTTAAATAAGAAAAAGCCCCTTAATAAATAGTGAAATTATAATTCAAAGTTCTATGTCATTACTTCAAGGCATACTCTTTCCATCCTTTTTATTCTTATTTATCTCCATGCCGTTTATCTTGTACAGGGTCATGGGAGGCCTGGTGCCTCTCCCAGGTGGCACATCCTGGACAGGGTTCAAGTTCATCGCAGCGCACACAAGCAGACACTTGCGCACTTCAGGGCAGTTTGGAAATGCCAGTTAGCCCAATCTGCTTGTCTTTGCACTGTGGGAGAAAACCGGAGTACCCGGAGGAAACCCACCAAGCACGGGGAGAACATGCAAACTCTACGCTCGCAGACCCTGAGGAGCCCTTCTCCCTGCAGGTGCGAGGCCACAGGGCTAACCACTCCCCCACTGCCTCACCTTCAAGAGAGAATAAAAGGTTTTTTGTTTTTTTTTGTAATGTATGAAAGCCTTGGTACACTCTTCTTCCGTGAGCCGTGTACAGCGAAATAATTTGCATGAATGCAAGTAAATGGCTGTGAAATGGAATCTGCAACAAATATCACAATCACAAGGAAAAACTCATGAACTACCAATGTTTGTTCAAGGTTTTCAGCTCCTTTATTTATTTTGTAGTTCAAGTCGCAGTACTATTTTATGCTTCACTTTGCTTTAGCCTGTTTTCATTCTTCATAAATCTGGAAGGTATGCAGGTGCATGAAAATACTGTATAATTTCACTTTAAATTTAAATGTACATCTAGTCGGAAATGGATATCGGAGGGAGAATAAAATGAATTCTATCCTCTCTCTGAACAAAATATTAGATTTTGTATTTCGGGAGAAAAAACATTTGGACCTGAAATTGTATTTCTGTTACAGGCGGAAAGGAATGGATTTGATAATATTTATACATTCTTATACTTGCAGTATGGGTTATAGGATGTCACATGAAAATGCAAATTATTCTTAGTAGTTAAACTCGTATAATGGTTGTGCGTGAGGTGATGTGACTCAATGATTCATTCTTCTTGCTTAATCCTCAGATGGTCATGAGATAAAATCCCAACATCATTGAGCAACCACTGAAGCTGCAACATCTTGCCCACAACTCCTCAGCTGTACATAAACATATGAACAAACTTGTTCAGTGACTTCAGCTTTCTCTCCATGAACCAACTCGGCTTCTGTAGTACCTGATGTACCACCTAGTTGCAGTGGGAAGGTAAAACTCCCAGAGATGGCAAGAGGAAGAAAACCTTAAGAGGAACCAGACTCAACGGGGATCCCATCCTCATTTGGGTGCTATCAGATAGATATAGCAATTACGTTATGAATTACATGTTTTTGATCTCATTACGCATATGTACAATTGAGGGGAGTGGTAGCTCAGGGGTCTAAGGCTCTAGGTTGTTAGCTTGAGGATCTAGGTTCGAGCCCAACCAGTCATGGGTTGCCACACCCCATAATACCCAGTCATTGGATGCAGTGCCGGTCACAAGCCTGGATAAAATGGGAGGGTTGGGTCAGGAACGGCATCCGGCATAAAACCTGTGCCAAGTTGTGTACGGAAGGTTGGAATAGTTCGCTGTGGTGACCCCTTGACGGGAACAGCCGGAAGAAAGTTTTACATTTTATGAGCATTTGAGGGTTAAAGCTAGCTTGGTGGTCCTGGGCAATTAAAGCTGGGACCTTCTGATCAGTTCCCTCAGGGAGGAGAGTTTTTTCACAAAAATTATACAAAAAATTTGGTTTTATACACCCAATAAAAAAATAATAAATTTCATCTGATTGGTGCGTTTTGCTCAACAAATGTGATGCACCATTAGAAAACGGTTCTGATAGACTGATTTAGGTTTTGCATTTTCTTGTCATAGAGGTAACTAGACTGTTCCACCACTACTTGTATGCATTATGCAATGGGCCCTCGGCTTAACTCATTTTTTTCTTTGCCCGTCACCGACACTGAGGAGGATCATAAGGACTTAGTACAATTATGTCACGTCCTGATCCTGTGTTTAAGCAAGCGGTCACTAACCCACGCACGGTGGTGCACAGGTGTGTTTAGGGAAGCTGCTGTTAATCCTGTAAAGCGCCAACAGAGCAGTGGCCTAGAGAACTGACAGCTTTACTCCCTGTCCCTGTGTCCCCGTGTCCTCGTCTCTAATCCTTTCCAGGTGCTTCCTAACAGAATTCTCTCTCCCTTTAATCGGCCCACTGGAGGCGAGTTAGTTAGCATCCTCCCTCCCAAAAGCTGTTGTTCTTTCAGATTAGCCGCTTTGCTACCTCGCTCCATCTGTCAGCTGAACAGAAGGAGAGCAGAGGGATGAGAGGAGATGGAGGTCACAAGGAGATAAGGAAGATGATGAAACATGGATAGATATCACAGCTTCGAGCTCGTGCTTTGAAATTCTTTAATATCACGTCTTGCATGTGGCTTTGTACTGATCATCCTCTTGTCTTGCTTGTGGTCTTTCCCTCTGTCTCACTCTTGATTTAATTAGCATTTTTGTATATTCTGTTGTTTTTGATTAAAAAGTCATCGATGTGAGTTCAGGAAGTGATGTCATATCGACATGGCAGCTTACAGCACGAGCAGGAAACAAGGACGCACTAGCATTGTAAAAGTATGCGCTCAGCATAAAATGTTGATTTTGATTTCAATAACGCATCACAATTAGCTGCCTAGCTTGTTGCTTATAAAAGACAAACCTACAGATGCTTGTGTTTTTATTCCCCAGGCTTTGTACCGCATGTAATTCCAAACTCGTCCTGCCATACATTTGCATTCCAAACATCCTGACCCATGTTTTAAAGCGTCCATGTTCGTTGTTGCTTCTGTTGTACGTCCACGTTTAGACTCTCACCTATATTTCTTTATAGATCATCTTTTTCCGGCTGTTCCCTGCATGGAATAATGATGACGATGATCAGATTTTTCCCCAACAAACAACAGCAGCTGCCTCTCACAGCATGTTACACATATTACTAACAACTTCTCCCAGCTAGAGAGTTTTGCTAAGTGTGTTTTGCGTCAGAATGTTCCACATCTCGTATGTCAAGCAATTTCAAAAATGGCAACAAAAAGACTCAGGAGTATCTAATGTAACTCTGTCAGACATTTCACTTCTTTACTCTTATAAATTAATTAATTAATTCAGTTGTGCAAATTATCCTTTGCATCAGTCTGATGGCAAACTACCAAGTCACTTTACTGTAAAAGTCTTGGCGGCACGAGGTCATGGCGTGCTCATGTCAAGAGTTTATTTGTATATAGTGCGCCCACTAATAGCAACAGTTTAGGAAGTGATGCTTTAAATGTTTGCAAGATCAGTAAATGACCAAGAGAACTGGTTTTCAGCACTGACCAGGCGGGATTTTGTCGGTGTGATCTGGCAACCCCGACTGCACCCCAGTCTCAAGTGTTATTCAATGAAGAATTGTTTTATTGGGTTCTTGAGCAAAAACAAACACACAAAATGTCTATTTGCTAGTCTAATAAAGCTCAAGTCGGAAGTTTACAGGGACTTTAGCCCCTATATAATATATTTATATATAATAATATATTAGTTTTTAACAAGTCCTGACATTTAATCTGAGTAAACATTACTGGTCTAAGGTCAGTCTGATCACTGCTTTATTTTAAGATTGTGATGTGTCAGAATAATATTTTTTATTTCAGCTTTTATTTCTTTCATCACATTCTCAATGGATCAGAAGTTTACCTTTACTTAGTTAATATTTGGTAATATTGCCGTTAAATGGTTTAACTTGGTCAAATGGTTCGGGTCGCACTTTTCTGTTGGATTGACGTCAGGGCTTTGTGATGGTCACTCCAATACCTCGACTTTGTTATCCCTAATCCATTTTTGCCATAATTATGGAAGTACGCTTGGGGTCATTGTTCATTCGGAAGACCTACCAAAGAACCAAGCTTTATCTTCCTGGCTGATAACTTTGAGATGTTGATTCAATATATCTACCTTCTTCATGATGTCATCTATTTTGTGAAGTGCACCAATCCCTCCTGGAGCAAAGCCCCACCACACCATGATGCTGCCACCCCCGTGCTTCACGGTTGGGATGATGCTCTTTAGCTTGCAAACTTCCCCTTTTTTCCTCCGGGCAGTACAATGATCATTATGTGGGGGGAAAGGGTCAATTTTTCTTCCATCAGACCAGAGGATATTTCTCCAGAAAGTAAGAACTCTGTCCCTGTATGTAGCTGCAAACAGTAGTCCTGAATGTTTATGGTGGTTTTAGAGCAGTAGCTTCTGAGTGTTCTTTCATATCTTTCATGAGTGTTCGTTGATATCGGTTTCGTTTTATTATGATTTATAGATATTTTTGTACCTGTTGCCTCCCCTGTTATTCTGGGGTCTATTTGACCTGTTAATACCAAAGTATGCGTCTTCATTCTGAGCAGTATGATGGCGGCGTCCCCCATTGGTGTTTATACTTGCGTAGTATTGTTTGTACAGATGACTGTGGTTCTCAAGGATGAAACAGACTTTTGGAGGGCTTGAATGATTTCTTTTGATTTTTTCGCATGATGTCAAACAAGGAGGCGCTAAGTTTGAAGACGAGCTTTAAAATGCATCCATCTGTTCACCTCCAATTGACTCATATGATGTCACTTAGCTTTTAAAGCTTCTATATCAATAACAAGATAAATTAAATGTTTTGAAACTGTTTAAAGGTAGAGTCAAATATGTGTATGCAGACTTTCTAACTTGACATTCTAATTAGTTTTGATATAGGAGGATTTCCTGGAAACCCTAATACTGATAGTGGTGGTGTTAATGTGATGGACAATGCCTGTTCACTTTTCTTTATTTTATTGCCTTTTTCAGTTTTTTTTTTCATAAGTTTTACACTTTGTTTTGTCTGAAGCTCGCCGTTTCTGTCATTGCGTGTCCTGCTTTTTGTTTTTATTTTTTCTCCTGTCGCAGGAAACGAAGCCGCTGTTATTACGCCTCATAATCTGACGCCAGGAAGAGGGTCTGTTCCCAAAAACAAAAGCTAATTTATGTTAGCCTTTCACATAGCCTCATCCTGTTTTGGCTCCAGACGAAAACAAACTAATGCCAGGAATCTCCGCTCGCATATACACACACACACACACACACACACACACACACACACACACACACACACACACACACACATGAATGAATGTGTGCTCACAGAACGTGTTTTAAGAAATATATTCATGATTCCTAAAATTCATTGGTTTTGTTTGTCTTTAGAATTTCGAATTGACTCTAAAAAGACTTTAAAAGTTTAAACATTTTTAAATGCATCTCGGATACCGATGACTACCTACTTTTACATCGTTTCTTTTTTTATTCTGAAATGTGTGACTCTGGAAAAATCTTTGCATAGAATTGGCAAGAACTAGCATTTATGCTACTATTATGAGGATATTAATTGATTTTCAAATGATTACATAGTTTTCACTTTTGACACAAAAAAACTGTCCGAGCTTGTCAGTCAGTATCTATGGATGTTTGTGCAAAGGCTTCACTAAAGTGTGCGCACAATTCAGTAAAAGAATCATATGACTTTAAAAATTAAGAAAGTGAAATATATATATATATTTTTTGTTTATTTATTTATTTATTTTTGCTTAAAAGTACAGACAACCACACAAAACAGTAAAACGACATTTCAGAGGAGTCAAATTATTGGGCTGCATCAATCAAAGAAAGGATTTTTTTCTGAAATTATCTGGAACTGGAAAAAGAACCTTTCAAAGCATTTCATCAAATCCTGGAAGGAATGTGGAAATGAATGGAGATCACTTAAACACTTGGTGAAGTTGCATGGTACAAAAATCAACAATTAAAACCAGAGGTATGTTTAATAGTGAAGGTCAGAGCATTTACACACACACACACACACACACACAATGTGGTGAGAACTCACTGGATTGGGGCTAAAAAACTGTGTGTCCATAAGAAAACCACTTGTTAGTGAGACTCATCAGATAGAAAGGCTTCAGTTTTGATAAAGATTAGACTTTGGAGTGATGGAAAAAGGTCATGTGAGTCGTCCAGACTGACCCTATTCCAGAGTGATGGGCGTGTCGGGGTAAGAAGGGAAGCGTATGAAGCGAAGCTCTGGTTAAAATGTTATGATCTGGGGTTGGTTCAGTCGCTCAGGTCTAGACTCAGCAATGTTATGGGGCAATAAAATGAAGTCAGCTGACGACCTGAATGGACTGAGTGACCAGTCACTATTTCAGAAGAGGCAAATTATTAGATTGCATCACGCAAAGGCAACAACTAAGGAGATTTTTAAAAATTGTCAATCTATGTTGAAAATAAAGACAGAGGTTGCTTCATGTTCATGTGATCTTTAGGATTTTCTGATGACACGAAATATTTAATTAGAGCGTATGTGTTAAGGGTTAATCAAACAAACGGGTTTTTTTTTTGTTTGTTTTTTTGAGGAAAAGAGTTTTCAAGCATGAGATGTTAAACAAATTTCACAAATTAATGCAAAGATCGAATTTTTGAATTTTTTTTCGAGATAAAGTGTAAGTGGCCTGGAAAAGTGAAAAACCAATAAACATTGCTACTCATTGGAAAAAAATACCTGTTTTGGTCATTTGATTTTCATCTAACTCGTTCTCATGAGTTTGTTATGAAGTTAAATTGTCCTGTAAAAGTGACATCAGCGTGACGCCGATCTTTGAAATCGGGTTCAAGGTTCTCACTTTCGGTCAGGTGACGTCTCGCTTCTGTGTCTAAGCAGCATTAGAGAAATTTGCTAATCTTTTAAGATGCTGCTGCACGTTCACGTCACTAAAAAGCCGTGATCCTCTAATGATGATGTTTAGCACCAGGCGAGAGCGGCGTCCCTTCTGTCCCGGCCGTCTGTTCCGACACACAGGAAGCTGAAACGAACGTGTTAATGCTTGTGTTGCTGTTGAACGGATTAACAGTTGCCTTCAGTGTACTGTGTGTGTGTATGTGTGTGAGAGATGAAAACATAGCGTCTTTAAACGACCTGAAAGAACGAGTTGTGATAGTGTCATGACAAGTCATTGTTTTTTTTTTTTTCTTTCTTTTTTTTTTTGTTCGGGTTCCATCTGTTCTGCTGCACTTGTTAAACCGCACCTCCACCTGACCTTGGCAGCTCCAAAGATGCTCGGTTTTAATACTTGTGGACATTTCACAGCTGGAGGTTCTGTAATTAACATTGTGCACCAACACACACACACACATACACACACTTCATCAGTCAGAAAAGTGTTGCATTCAACCCAAACAAAACCAGTTCTGCAGCTCTGATTGTGACATTGTCTCTCCGTTCCTGAGTACACGATATTGTATGAACAAAGTGAAGCGTGTGTGTGTGTCCTGGCAGTTAATTTGTCTTTATTGCCTCTAGCACCCTCTTCCTGACTAATTGTTTGATCTGGCGGAGTCAAATATCTGATTCTTTTGGCTCTGGAGAGAAACAAAGTTCCTCTACGGGAATTTGCGTCTTTATCCAGTAGTGGGTTTGGTGAACCACAGGACAGCAGTAAACGTCTCTACAAGACCTCAGACGCTCATGGTGCTTAGTTCAGGGCTGTTTAGTCAGTGGCATGACAAGCCAGGACACACTCGACCTACCTGGCTTAAAATGGGTGTGTATAGTGTGTGTGTGGGCGCATGACTCTGGTGGGTGGCCTGGCACAATGAGATCGTATGTCTGCGTCACACCTGGCTGGAATTGACTTCTCATCACGCGCTGTGCTTCTACTCAAATATCAGAAAACCTATATAGTGGGTTTATTTGTGACTCCTTGCTGCGGGGAGATAAAGGAGCGACCTGAAAAACCACACAAGTTGCTTTTCTTTGTAGAACAAGAACAGCTCACGGAAGAGGGAAGTCTTTGTCAGGGTTTATCTGACCCCCTTGAGAATGTGTTCCATTCATGTGCATTGGATCACCAATACCAAGATGAGGTTGAATGAAATCATGATGATGTAGATTTTAAAACTGCTTCATGGTTCTGGTTTCTTCTCGCCTCGGAACAAGCTAATAACCAACAAACAACCACATTTGGTTTTAAAAACTGAGTTAAATTTCCACCTGTTCAGACCTGTTGGAATCAAGAAATCACTTATCACATAGAACCTGTCTGATGAAGTGAAGCAATACATCATGAAGCAATACATCATGCCGCGAAATAAAATAATGGACATGTATCAGTCTGGAAAGGGTTAGCAGCCATTTCTAAGGCTTTGGGACTTCAGTGAACCGCAGTGCGAGCCGTTATCCACAAATGGAGAAAACTTGGAACAGTGGTGAACCTACCCAGGCCTACCAAAATTACTCCAAGAGTACAAGAACAACTCCTTCAGGAGCTCATAAAAGAACCCACAAGAACATCTAAAGAGACTGGGGGCAAAAGTTGCATCCATGGGAGAGTTCCAAGGCCTTCACATGCCTCTGCAGTGATGTAGTCATGATGAACAACTGAATATGCCATTCTTTTGAAGCTCCAGTTCTCTACAAATTGTTTGGAAGCAGCTCCTAATTGCATCATGATCGCTGTTTTGCCTGGTTATTATTAGGATTATTTTTTTTCCTCGTACTGAATGAGCTCAAGTTCTCGGGAGAAATGGGAACTGATCCAAGGAGCAGTGTAACACCACTACAGGACTGCACTCGGAGAACCTCCTCCTCCTCCTCTTTCAGATTCAACGCCGTGCTCCGAGGCTTGTGAGACGACCGTGGATCCACCGGATGCTCTAATTACATGGCACTGGTGGCACAATCCCATAGCCAACACATAATAACCTTCATCCTGTCCTCCTTTAATTACCCCTACATAGACTCCAAGAAAGAGAGAGAGAGTCAGAGAGAAGTGTGTGTGTGTGTGTGTGTTATTACCCAGGATACCCCCAGGGCCCCAGCCCCCTGTTTACAAATTCCTTTCATACTTCAGGATCTGCGGGACTTCTGTTTAGGACGAGAGGAAAACAGCTGTTCGAGGAGCGACGGCTTCCAGAAAAGGGCCGTTCTCAGCAGCTAGTGCTCTCCGAATCACCCTCTAGGAATGTGTTGAAAATGTACTCAGAACCAGAGTGGAACGAAGCCAGGGAACCGCTGCACTGAGCCATGTTTTGTCTCGAGTGGAATGAATGGGGAGCTCGGCAAGTCAGGATGGGGAGGGGGGAGTGGCGACGGTGGATTCTGCTGGTTGTTATGGAAACAACTGAGGACAAAGTGTCCTGAAATGCCACCGCAGTGAGTTTTTTTTTTTTTTTTTTTTTTTTTTTTGTTGTTTCAAGGCTAGACAAAACTCATGTAGCAGTTATACTGACCTACACTCGCCTACAGAGAGATTCGGTACGGTTATGCAAACGGAGGCTTGATCACGAACTAGCTGGTCGCCTGAACGCCACCTGTTTAATCGGGGATTCAGTAACATTCAGTCGTGTAAATGGTCTTGAAGGCCAAACCAAACTAAAAATGTGAAAGAACATTCAATAAATGTGGCAGGCCTCTTTGGGTAAAGTGTGACCCAGTCTCAAGTGTCTTCACATTCGTGAACAAAAGTCAGAGACCTGCCCAACGCCAAGTCTTTTTGAAGGGTGCCATTACTTTTGTCCTCCTCCAGTGGTTAGTCTTATTTGTGCTTGTTTATAGATGTGTTTCTGATCCATTTGTCATATTGTTTATATAAAGCAACAAAACGAACTTCATTAAATTGGTGTACCATGGACCACTTTCCAGTTTAGCATCCTTACCTAAAAACAAAATCCAAAATGGCCACCGATGGACTCATGAGGAAACTTACCGCCCTAATGGATATGATGTCATAGGTGTGTCAAGCAGGTGGCCTAAGTGGGGGAAAATCATAGTGTTTGTCTATGAAACGCAAAAGTTACAGAATCACACTGATCTTGCATTTTGTTCAACTTTCACTAGGGGGCGCTAAACTGAAAAGAGATCTACTGAAATTAATAAGCGATTTAAGCGTGAGACTGTAACCCGTGTCCATCTCCAGTATTGTGCAAGTTTAAAACTCCATATTTTTTAGTACAAACTGTTTTATAGGTTTGTACATGTTTTATTTTATGACTTTATTATTACGTTTGTGCTAAAACATTTCTGATTTTCAAACATCGGTATTTGACCACAAAATATAACTTTACAGAAAATTATATTAGTACCCTGGAAAAGAAAGCAGAACTTTATATAAACAACCACTTTTTAGTCAAAAAACAGAAAGGAAGCTGATTGGTTTTTCATGACAAAAAGAACCGTGTGTGTGTGTGTGTGTGTGTGTGTGGTTCTGCAGGATGCTCAGTAAAACTTGGTGGCTAATTTCCTTATAAAACTGCACAAATTATATCCGAGACTTCTCAAAGCGTCGTTACACCCCAATACTGACTTTTTAATGTTTATTGAACTTTATTTATTTATTTTCTGAAGACATCCTTGCGATACAGCATGTATTTGTATATATATTTTTGCACAGTACTGTATAATGTCTCAATTACGTAACTGGGAGTGTTATTCAAATCTGAAGCCGATCAGGCCGGATTCACGTTAGCATAAATTTCCTTATATCGCATAAACTCACGAGCCAACATTGTCCTCCAACTAAACGTATGAGTCACAGCAGTTTCTTTAGAGAGTTTCCTCTTCACTTTTGAAAATGATAACTCGCACAAACGCAGTCCAACTTTTTGAGGGATAATTTTGTCAACTCTGTTGTTAAATTCAACTAGTTAGGTTTAACATTCCTATTTTCTAACAAGTATAAAGCCAGCCGTGGGACTGTCTGGGTTCGATTCCTGCCTCAGGGTCTGTGAGAATGGAGTTTGCATGTTCTCTCTCTGTGCTTGGTGAGTTTCCTCCAGGTACCCAGGTTTCCTCCAACAGTCATCCTACAGTATGAGTGTGTGTGCCCGCCTTGCGATGGATTGGCACCCTGCCTTGTGCCCTGTTTTTGCTAGCATCGAGCATCAGATCAGTGTCCTCATTTCCAGTCGAAACTGTTTGCCAGTGGGGAGAAGTTTTGTAGCCCCAAACATTCCATCCCAAGAGTACGTTCCTCTCGCTTGTTGACGGCGAATGAAACAGCAAGTTTATTCTTAAACATTCACAGCGTCTCCTGTTTGTCATAGCAGAGCGAGGTTCCTCCTCTCGCCATTCTCAGGGGAGGCCTCGAGGGCTCTACTTCCTGTTTTGGTTAAAAGTCTTTAGTTCAGAGTCCATGCGTGTCTCAGCCCTGAAAGCTCAATTAGATCAGCATGAGAACACCTTTGCCCTCCTTTTAGCCTCGGGCTGCCATGCAAAACAAGAGCAACAACAACAACACGCAGGTATTCAGGTACGGGAAGGCCCTCATGGAATGGTCCCGTGTACGTCAACTATACGATGGTGAACCAAAAACATGTACAGTCAGTTATATCTATAAATATTTTTGGTTTAAAAAAAAAAGTGTTTAGGAATTACGACCATATTTTTACAAATTTCATTTCCACAGGTTCGGCTGACTGATTCCAAGAGTTGAAGTTGCGTTTGGTAGCTGGTCACTTGCATGAGGTCTTGCATTCCACATATTGACAGTCCCCATTAACAAGTCCATGATTAGGCTGATAAGAGAGAGAGAGAGAGAGAGCAAAACCCATTCACAACATCTAGCCAGGTGGCATTGCCAAAGTCTTTGATCAGGAGAAACCTTCATGAATGTAAATACAGATACCTCAAGATGTAAGCAACTGGCTCAAGGTCAGAAAAACCAGATTAGACTTTACTTGAAAAAAAAAAGAAATAAAACTATTATAAAGGACCTGCCCAGTTCTGATAGAAGATTAAGTTCTAAGTTTAAAAGGTTACAAGGTTCCATCAGAATAATGGAAAGAGAAGGAAAGGAAGGGCCAATGCTCTTCATGGTCCAAAGCTCACCACATCATAATCACACACGACGACCGAGGCAGTGTTGGAGCATAAAGCGTGTACGGCGGCTGATGCAACCGGGTCGCTGGTGTTTATTCATGACGTGACTGCTGGTAGACGTAGCATGATGGATTCTGCTCAACGCTGCTAACAGGACCGCGCTTAACAGTATAGCTGGTTAAACGTGCTGTATAAATATAAAAAAAAAACAAGGGCAAAAGAACCGGAACATAAGAAATCAGAACCCAGTGAGCGTGAAGACGTTCTGTAAGGAAGAAACATCCAGAATGTTATTTTCTATTTTCCATTTAGTCCTTTTTTTTTTTTTTTTTTTTTTTGCCAATTTCTTTTTTTATTAAAAGAAAATATGTTTACTTTGTGTCTGGTTTGGTTTAATGTTCATGAAGCCGCTGATTTTAAGGAAAAAAATTGGAAATTGGATGTTGTCTTTTTATTTTTATTATACAGTATATCCAGTGGATATATAGTCAGATAAATAGTTTAATACATATTTTCTTTATTTCATTTTTTAAATAATACAGAATATATTTTTATAACAATAATAATGAACAATTAGACAGATTATTTATGATGAGGCATGCTTTTAAAAAAACCGCTTGCGTTTCTGAAACATTCACAAAAACCAAAAGTTATCCCGTGTCACTCTTCCTCCAGCTGCGAGTCGCAGGTCCTGCCTCAGGCGAGCGCCTTCACCTCTCACGACGCCACGTACCCAATTCATGTCTAGCTCCAGCCCACACAAAGGACAGCGACGAGCTCTAAAAAACACCACACAATAGTACAGCAGCAGCGGGACAGGAAGTGAATAGAGAAAGAACAGGAACTTCCCCTGTCCCTCAGAGCGAGCAAGCGAGGCAGGAAGAGAGAGAGAGAGAGAGAGAGAGAGGTCTGGTGAAAAGCCAGCACACCCCGGGTGACCTTTCACCTTATTGGCTTCGAGGGCCTCCTCTCCCTGGAGCGGTGAGAGAAGAACAACAGGGCAGATGACACGGTGCAGAGATGGAGTCGGGTGATAGAAGTGCTTTAAAAGAAAAGAAAAAAAAGCAGACCACCATTGTTTTGGATCTCGGGGGGGGGGGGGGTGAGCAGGCACTTGCAAAACAGCAACTCCACCCAGGAACCCGCAGGGAAGTGGCCTGTCACAGTGTGTGTGTGTGTGTGTGTGTAGAGGGAGAGGTGAGGCTGCACAGCAGGCAGATCCTACTGAGGAAGTGTGTTAGTAATGCCCCATGACTTCTTTGCCCTCCCCTGAAACTCTTCAAACACACACACACACACACACACAAAAAAGGAAATTTAAGACGAGGGAATTTGCGCTCAGAAAAGAACGTAAATAAAATATAAAATCTATGAAGATATAGTTACAATAAAATAATTTGATATAGAAATATATATAATGTATATGTAAAACACAAATTATACGGAATGTGCAAAAGCGTATTAGAGGGAACGAGGGAGCGGACGTCTCTCTGAGGACCAGAATCTGAGGACCTCATGTAAATGTGTGCCTTTCTCATGACTACCGTTCACAAGATAAACCCTATCTGACATTCTTCAAATTGAAGGAACCTGTTCTGGTCCTCATCGAGATATAGAAACATGCCTCCACACATACCCACACACACACACACACACACTTCTTCCCCCTGCTAGAGTTTCTCATGTAACTCATTTGACTGCATTTGGATGTAGGGAAACGATTTTGACCTCGTTCTGGTTTGATTCTCGACAACAATCCCGAACCAACAGTTACGCTCATTTGACTGCATGAAAAACACTCGACGCAGATAAACGCTGTGTTTATGCGTCAGGTCGCGTCGTCGTTGTGTTGCCGATAACAACAGGAGGAAGTGGGTTTGTTATCAGATGGCCACCTGGTCGCGCGAGCACGAGGGCCCGCATCGCACACGTCGGTCTTAGCATGAACTCTTAAGTGCGGTGTCGCTTCGCGTGACTCGGCAGAGGCGGAGTCGCGGAACAGATGCCAGGGAGACGACAATAGAAGCAGGGCAGCGGGGGAAACTGATACTCAAGAGATAATGCGCGAGCATAGCCGGATAAGCGTCGAGCAACCCTGAGCTGCCACGCGGCGTCTACTGAGAAATGACAGAGTTATAGGAATACCGTGGTGGTGTTTTTTTTTTTTTTTTTCGGCCTCATCTGCATGTGTACTGTACGTCTGATTCGCACAAACTGATGTAGAAAGACTGTATTTAAAGGCCGTATAAAAAAAATACACATTTTCAGCCACTTTCGCAGAGTTTTTGTAGTATTTATACGCTACCTGATGCTATGTCATGGCGGTTTGAGCAACACAATTTCACTTATTGTGTGAAATTTACATCACACTAGATTTACGAACACCTCTGATCTTCCAAATTGTGCAGCTACTGTACGGATCGCAGGTTTTTATATTTAACTATAGAAGTAAATACAGGAACTCGCTCATTTCTTGGACATTCCACATTTAAATACTCACAGAGGCTTCATTGAACCAGGACATCCCAGATATATTATATTCTCTATATTACAATAATAATAATAATAATAATAATAATAATAATATGGAGGTGTTCCAGGACTTTTGGTTGTACCATTATAAGAGTAAAAACTCCCGTTATTTCACTTATCCCAATATTTCACTAGTGCATCGTTCGCACTTTTTATATCATGAGGTGTTCAAGTCAAACCGGGATTTTTGATTGTACAGTTATGAGACAAAAAAAAAACTTTCTCTATATAATCCCCAATAATCTATATGATACACTAATTCAATTATCCCAGAGTTTCACTAGTGCCATCAAGGTAGAAAGTTTCCTCAGTATGCCGGAGCCACGATCACATGGCCTGAAGCACCGGCCCTCCCAGGAACGTCTTTAATGGCCCAAACATGTGGAAATGACTTGGAGCGAGGTCAGGACTGTACGGGGGATGTCGCAATAACTCCTAGCTAAGTTCCTGTAATGTGTAAGACAGATCTGTCTTTTCTTCCCTAAGTTGGTGACAATTTATCTGTTGATTTTTTCTTTTATAAGGAGGAGGTTTTTCATTCGCTGAATGTTCACAGGAGCGGCTGCAGCGTGCTCCGAGGAGCTTCTTTAAAAAGTTTGCACCGTTCAATTGTTTTCCTGCGGAGTGTCATCAACGTTCTGTTAATGTTAATCGCGTTTAAATCTTCATGTCCCGGTTTGACTTGAACACCGCTGATATATACTGTATGTACATCTATACACTCCAGCATTGTCATAGACCTCTGCGGTCTGAGCTGCCCCACATTCAAAAATATCTCACAGGGGTTTTTTTTTTTTCTTCTTTCTCCTCCAGAAAGTCTCGGACCAACACCCAGTCCGTGTCGAAACTCAGAAGAAGCCCTTTTTAAAGGAAGCTGACTGTTATACGAAGCTCCCCGCCGTGCATCGTATGTTAAAAGCTCTGAAACTGCACACACCTTTGTGCTCGTGTGGTCACTCCGCATGTCAATGGCAGGCCTAAATGGACTATTAAGGGTAGTTGACCTCGACCTGCCTATACTGGAGACAGCGTGTCTGAGAACGCAGCAGCGAATCTCCGGCATCTACTTTACGTTCTCCATCAAAATGACAAACCTTTCTTTTTTTTTTTTTTTTCCCCTTACAAACACCAGAGCACCACAGGCCCTCCGGGTCGTTTCAAAGGAAGGGCTCAGAGGCTTTTAATCTCAAATAAGGAATTGAGCTTGAGTTAGCAAATGGCCAGAAGAGTCATGTTACCTAAATAATAATAATAACATGATGTTACATGACATTGTATGAGGGTTGCCATGACGTGGTTATGACGTGGTTATGACTCGATTATGCCAGTTTTATGCCTCAGAGCTAAAGATTTTGCGGTTATTGTGTAGGCAATGATTTTAATCCCAACAGTCATTAACTAATTAAAGTTTTTATCATAATTACACTATGTACCTTTTTAAATTCATACCCACTTCTTCCTAAACAGTTGTGTTCAAGCCTTAATGTTTATATGAATTACTAATACACATTGTATTTATATCTAACAGAACTGTAATACGTCTTGTACTGTAGTAGCTCGTGTGTCAGATCTAGGTCGTGTCATTTAAGGAAAGTGTGTCTGAGTGTTATTTTAATTCCATTTTATTTAAAGGCAAGCGCTGTCACAGCATTCATTCATCTGATGAATCTAAAATGATTTATTAAAAAGCAAACAAACAAAAAGGAACCTTAACTGAGCCGAGTCATTCAGGAAGTGTTAAAGTGTGCTGACGGCTTCACTAATGTGTTTATTGTTCAGTCACTTCACACCTCAGGCCAGGACAACCTCCAGAGCGGCCATGAGGAAGGAACCACCGTGTGGCACGAGACACTTCAGGTGATTATGTGTCACATTGAAACTCTGAATCTTCATACGAATTCGTGCCCGTTCATTCTGTAGAGCATTTATGAGCTCAGGTTTGTTGAGCATGAAGGCCTGGCTCTTTGCAAATCTCCATTTCAGTGCTCAATGGGGTTGAGGTCAGGGCTCTGTGTTCAGGCAAGTCAAGTTCTTCCACACCAAACTCATCAAACCATGTCTTTATAGTCCTTGCTTTGTGCACTGGGGCGGAGTCACATGTAGGCGCCTGATTGAAACACCTGTATTTAATCATTAACATGTTGGCTAAATATGTTTGTGTCCATATAGAGTTGTTTGTTAACTCTCAGAGACCGACAACAATAAAGAAAATGTAATAATAGACAAAAGAGAAGTTGCACTACAAGATAAACATAATATATACAATGGAATTTATGTGTGTTGATCTTCGCGCAAACAGTGAAAACGGGTATTGTCAGAAATAAGGAAATATTGCACTTCTTGTAATAATAATAATAATAATAATAATAAAACAGTCCTGGATGTAAAGTATTTAGTGCATTATCTTGAGGAATATAAATGTGTGTGTATAATAATTATATATACATCTTACTTTTGAACGGTAGTGTTTATATACTGTGTGTATATATATATATATATATATATACACTACCGTTCAAAAGTTTTAGAACACTTTCTGATGGTTCCTGATGTTTATTTCTTTCTACATTGTAAAGGAATGCTGAAGGCGTCCAAAAAATGCATGAATCTCCTTAGAACAGTTGATATTGAGATGTTTCTGCTACTTCTGCTCTGTAAAGACTTCATAACACCTCTAATCTGAGGTGCTGTTAATTGGTCATTTTTCAGGCTGA
>JAQQZT010000002.1:29292218-29308769 GCA_030068275.1 Clarias platycephalus | reverse complement strand
TGTAGAATGTAGAAAATAAATCACTAAACAAAAACAAAGAAATTTGCAAGTGTTCTAAAACTTTTGAACGGTAGTGTGTATATATATTATACACACTACCGTTCAAAAGTTTTAGAACACTTGCAAATTTCTTTGCAAATATAAATCAGGACATATAAAAATATATATATATATGTGTGTGTGTATAATAATTATATACTATATACTATATAATAATATTATACACACACATTTATATTCCATATGTCAACTAACTATGACTTTTATTTTATAATGCATGTTTGTAAAAAGTGTCAATTTACTCTAGTATGTGTGTGTGTGTATGTGTGAGATTAAGGTGTGCTTTTCTGTGTGTGTGTGTGTGTGTGTGTGTAACCCGAGCTTCAGTGGAAGCTCTCTCTCTCTCTCTCTCTCTCCTTCCTGTGCTGTTTGTTTGCGGTCAGTTGATCCGGAGCGGAAATTCCTTTCCGTTTTTGTGAATGACAAACTTATTAACAATTCAGCGGCGCAGGCCCCGGTTTCCATCCGGCCCCCGACGGCGCGCTCCGAGCGCTGCGATTGGTCGGCGCGCGATAATGTCGGCATTGAAACGCCGCGCCCTCGCTTCCATTCAGTAACACACACACACTCTCTCTCTATCTCTCACTCACTCACTCACTCACACACACACACTCGCAGAGACACAGAGAGACACGGACAGAGACAGAGAGTAGATCACAGAAGAAAAGACGCTTTGCTTTGGAGCATCAGGACGCAGCGGTGCATCTGTACTGGAGGGTGTTTCTTTCTTTCTTTCTTTAAACGCACGCGCACAAACACGCAAACAGCGCGCGGATCTGGATGCTAAACAGATAAAAACAGAAGAAGACGCGGTTATATAACCAGAAGCGGCGCGTGAGTGAGTGAGTGAGTGAGGGCTCGAGCGTTACTCTCAGAGGCGCGCGCGAGAGTCATTGATAAACGCGCAGGCATTTTCTGAGCGCACGCGCATGAATGGACGGAGCGCGTCTCGTCTCAAAGATCCATTAATACGAATCGGATTTTTTTTCCTCTTCCTCTTTTAATCAGCACTTGTCGAGCGTTGCGTGTGCGCATTATTGTTGTTGTTTGAACATTTCTCTTTTTTAAATCAGCATCATCATCGTTATTATTATTATTATTATTATTATTGTTGTACCGAGCATGAGCGCGCGCTCCGGCCTGGCCTGCTGAAAGCCCCGACGCGGCCCTGCGCACCCACGACGCTTCGCGAAAAACCCCAGAACGGAAACCCCGATGCTCGATAAGTTCCGCCCCGCGCAGCCCGACACGGCGATGGCGATCAGCAAGAGCGTCGCGTGGCTCCGCGAGCAGCTCGAGACGCGCCGCGAGCGCCTGCTCGTCATGGACTGCCGCGCGCGCGAGCTCTACGACTCGTCGCACGTCGCGGCGGCGATCAACGTGGCGATCCCGAGCCTCATGCTGCGGCGGCTCAAGAAGGGCAACCTGCCCGTCAAGTCCCTGCTCTCGGACGGGCAGGACCGCGAGAGGTTCGCGCGCCGCTGCAGGACCGACACCATCGTGCTGTACGACGAGTGCAGTCGGGAGTGGAACGAGAACGTGGACGGAGGCTCGGTGCTCGGCTTGCTGCTGCGCAGGATGAAGGACGAGGGCTACAAAGCCTTCTACCTCGAAGGTACGCGGTGTTAACGCTCATGCAGTAATACTACAGTGCAGTCGGGTGTTCAGAAAGGCCCGGAGCAAGCTTCTAGCACTGGTTGTTTTTGATACACACACACACACACACACACACACACACACACATCTTTTTAAATAGTTCCCATCATCATTAACGTATAGAGAAAAATACTGTGCATTAGTCTACATACTGATACTGATAATGCAGAGCATTTTCCTTAATATGGTAACAGGAACTATTTAAAACGTGTGCGTGTGTGTGTGTGTGTGCGTGCATGATTAATTAAAAAACATACATTAGTATCGGTTTGTAGACTGATGCACGGCGTTTTCCTAAATATGTTAATGACGATGGTAATATGTTTTTTTTTAATCGAACATGCGCGCGCACACATACACAAATATCTTTTAAATAGCTCCCATCATCTTTTGACACATTGCTCGGCACTAGTCTACATACTAATACTAATGTATGCTTCATATTTTTGAGCAAAATAACTTTTAAAACTTCCTTTGAGTGTATGTCATCATTCTTTATAGACGTCTTCTGTATATCAAGCACCTTAGGGTACTATTTGGAGCTTTAAAAAAAAAAAAATGTAAGCATGGAGAAATCCATAATACAAAAATGTGCATGCATTCATGTGCATATTCTTTCTAAACGTGTTGAGTAAAATGCTGTGCATAAGTTTACATACTGATACTAATGTTGTTGTTTAAAAAATAATAATACGTTTTAAAACTTTTTTTGAATGCATGTCATTATTCAGGTACTACTTGTATATATAATTCGCACTATTTGTATAAGGCACCTTCGGGTACTATTTTAAAACCATCTGGTACTATTTTCAGCCTTTTAAGGCATTTAAAATGATCATAATACAAAAAATGTGCATGCATGCATTCATGTGCCTGTGTGCTATAAATAAATATATAAACATCGACCTCATTATGTTTTAACCCTCCAGGCGGTTTCAGCAAGTTCCAGGCTGAGTGTCCGTCTCTCTGCGAGACCAACCTGGACGGCTCGTGCGGCGGAAGCGGGTCCCCGACGTCGCATGTCCTGGGCCTCGGCGGCCTGCGCATCAGCTCCGATTCATCGGACATTGAGTCCGATGTGGACCGCGAGCCCGGCAGCGCCACCGATTCGGATGGCAGCCCGGCGTCCAACCCACAGCCGTCCTTCCCTGTCGAGATCCTGCCGCACCTTTACCTGGGCTGCGCCAAGGACTCCACCAACCTGGACGTGCTGGAGGAGTTCGGCATCAAGTACATCCTGAACGTGACCCCAAACCTGCCCAACCTTTTCGAGAACGCAGGAGAGTTTAAGTACAAACAGATCCCTATATCGGACCACTGGAGCCAGAACCTATCGCAGTTCTTCCCAGAGGCCATCAGCTTCATCGGTGAGCAGACAACACTCACACACACACACACAATTGTTACATAAACTGGTTTTACGGGGACCGTTACAAAGGGAATTGTCATTATTCACTCGCTTCAAGAAAAATATAAAATAATACAAGAGGAGACAAAGATTTTTACAATTTTATTTATTCCTCATGAGGGAGTTGAAGCATTACAGCGACACGGTAGTAACGACAGTGACATTGCAAAATAATGCTTGATGATAGCCTTGTGCTTGATGATGCCTTCAAAGATAAGGATACAGACTGAAAAGTAGCAGCATTATCAGACATTCAGAACTTCATGTACTTTTGGTAAATGGTGTTGACGTGTTCGAAACTAAATGGTTACATGTGTGGTTTTACGGTTTCTGACACTGTACAGGCTGCTGTATTTAATAAAGGAAAAAAAGCCTACATTATAAGGTTGCAAATTTTTACCCATTATGTTTTTTTTTTCCAAAAAAGTGTTAATTACACCCATCCGCCCATATTCTCCGCTTTGAATAATCAGATATTAATAGACTGTTCTAATTGAAATGAGGTGCTTACTGTAATATGGCATTTAAAAAAGACAAACTGCAGCGTGTAAACCTTAAACCTTAAAATTGTGTCACCTTGACTACATAAAAAGATTAAGAGTCTTTGTTTAAAACACTACCATCAGATTCCCAGCTATAATGCTTTGCCGCTGTCCTTTTGTGTTTGTTTGAGGATTTTAGCCAAGCTGTGTGTGTGTGTGTGTGTGTGTTTGAGTATGTGCTCACACTAAAAAGGCTTATGACAGAGCAGGAGATGAGGCGAGGTAATTTGAGCTCAACAGGAAGGAAGCGGCATTGAAAGTAATGTAGGACAGGGGCGGTGTTTTCTCCCACACAACGGGGCCCATTTACGGGGGGTGGTGGGGGGGGGGGTAATGTTGACATCCTGCTCGCCATGACAGCGCGCCCCCGTGACTTCTACATTTACACGCCCCAAATGGTGCCATTGTCGAGTAACCTGGTGAGCGGAAAGATCATTCGATAGGCCATAATAGTCAATTTCCATGTCTGATTCCAGAGCAGAAAAATGGAAGATTTGTTTTCGTCCTCTGTCATGCCCTAGAGAGCGTACTGAATGAGAGCTTTTTGTGTGCACTCTAGCCGGGAGTCTAATGAATTCTGACACATGCATGTCTCTCTCTCTCGCTCTCAGGCGCATGGTTAATGTACGCGTTTATAAAGACACAAAATTGTTGGGTTTTTGACGATATCAGGTTTTAGATGTCATAACAAACGTTATTGTTTGCACCGAAATCTAACCAGAAATCCTTCATGTTGTTTAATTATGTTTTTGTACAGACGAAGCTCGAGGTCAGAAGTGTGGCGTCCTGGTGCACTGCCTTGCCGGTATCAGCCGCTCTGTCACGGTGACCGTGGCCTACCTGATGCAGAAGCTCAACCTGTCCATGAACGACGCCTACGACATCGTCAAGATGAAAAAATCAAACATCTCGCCCAACTTTAACTTCATGGGCCAGCTGTTGGACTTTGAGCGCACACTGGGACTTCAGAGCCCGTGCGACAACCGAGCCACGGCGCCGTCGCAGCCGCTGTACTTCAGCACGCCCACCAATCACAACGTCTTCCAGCTCGACCCGCTCGAGTCCACGTGAGACGCCGGGTGCGCCTGCAAAAGGTGCTTGACCATCCCAATGTGGCTTTCTGTCTTTTTCCTCTCTCAAACGGAGGAGGGTTTTCCGGACGATTTTTGACGCAGCTGGCGTGAGATGCCGACTGTCGCGAGTTAGCCGATGACGCGCCAACGGGCTTTGGCCTGAAGCGGAAAGGCAGCTGCTGTATTATTGGGACGGAGAAACGCAGCTCTGTATCTCTCTCAGACTCTGTAAGGTAGTTCCTGCTTTCTATCTTCGTACTCAAGCATGTGAAGACTGTCCAAATGAGGAACTTCTGGCGTGCCAAAGAGACTGGAATTGGACAGTTTTAAAAAAAAACAAAAAAGCAACTAGAGACATGTTCTATTTCAGTTTGTTTTTTCTAGCACTTGCACCTTCACATTTTTCGGGTGTGCTCTTCTTGTCTTCAGTGAAGACTTGCCTGTTTTTGGGGATTTAACAAAAAATTACAGACACCCTCGTTGACGATGGCACAGTACAGTGTACTCCAGTTTGTTTGTGTGGAGACACTTTTGAATCATTTATACGTGTGTATATTAAGGACATTATTATAGCCACGGTATACCTGTTATGAAAAATAAACAGGCACCGAATCTTTTTTTCTTGTTTGTTTGTTTCCGTATGTCATCTAAACTGAATATTGATCAATATTATCTATGAGTTAAATGCCAAAAAAGAAACTGAATAGATTTTGTGAGATCACAAATGTGTATAATGTAATATATTTAATTTTTTTTTCCTTTGCTTTATGAACGAGCCTTTATGAATCAGCCTTTCCTTACGCATCTTTACACCTTCTGAGAGTCACCTTGTTGCCCCTGCCTTAGGTCTTCTGTACATATGAGTATCGTTGTGCGCTAACCGCTCCAAGCGGTTAATTCGTCATTAAGCTTCTCTGTCACCTGCTGTCAGAGCTATAAACTGTCAGCACATTCAGAAAGTATTGTTCAAACTCGTATCAGTATATGTTCGAGTCCCAAATACGGCTGCATGCTCACAACGAATCTAGAACCAGGCCGCCTTTATTAAAAAATTTTTTGTCTAACGTCAAGAATGATGGAAGATCGAAGCGGGTGCCATGGGTTTTTTTTTTTGTGCGATTCGAGGTCTCTGAAATGTCGACGATGCGGAAGACGTTCCTACGCCTCCGCTCTTCAGGGAAATTCTGTGAAATGCAATTTAGTTGTCTGACACGGATTTTAAAAATTTTAAGCAAAGGCCTGTTCTGAAGGAGGAAGGTTCCACTTTGGGTCCCGTCCTTCCAACCCTACGAATGTAAAGAGATGATAAGTTATTAATAAATTGCTATTTTGTCTATTCAAACATACTGACCTGCCTCTCTTTTTGTATCGTTCTCTTTCGGAATTCTTGCTAGTTAGCTAGCATTTATAATTTATATAACTTAATGTTTAGCATCATTGTTGAAAATTAAAAGGTATGCTACTTATTTAGAAAGATCTTAGAAAACAAGCTAATGTTCTACTCTATATGTTGAAAGTACGTAGGTTACTTTCTAGACAACAAGAAAGTGCCTGGCTAACACTGACTAGCCTCCTAGCTCACTTAAAAGCTAATCTACATATGATTAAGGTTTCTGCATTATGGTTCATAGTTTACCATAATTACTAAAAATGTACAAAAATGCTAATTATCAAGGATTTTCTAGCTAATAAGTTAATGTAATAGACTATATAAATCTAGCTAGTTTTTTGTAGCTAACCATAACTATACACATAGTTTGCAAATTTTCATTATATTAGGTTTATGGTTTATATACATTTATAGTTTAATGTTTTTATATTGAAAAGGAACAAATATGCTAGTTATCAAGAAGGTTTCCATGAAACTTCCAGAATAATAATAAGTAAAAATAAGGTTCTAGCTTAAATCAACTAGCAACATAGCAAACAAGCTAAGCAAAAGAGTTTAATACATTTGTACATTGTTTAACATCATTAGTAAAAATTAATAAACTTGCTAGATATCATGGAATTTTCTAGCTAACAAATGAATATAATACACTATATGATATAGCTATAGCTTTCTAAAAGACACAAATTTTCAAGCTAACAATAATTACTGACATAGTTTGCTCGGTTTAACATAAGTGCAAAAAAAACCCCAAAAAACAAATCTGCTAGTCATTAAGGAGGTTTCTTGCTAGTATACTTATGTTATAGACTATATTGAACTAGCTAGTGTTCTGGATGATAAGAGAGTTTAGCAACATAGTTAGCTAACAAACTAAGCAAAAACATTGAATAGGTTATTTATTTCATAGTTTCCCATCACCAGTAAAAATGAACAAACATGCTAGGTATCAAGGAACTTTCTACGTAACAGGCTAATATAATAGATTATGTGAAACTAGCCAGCTTTCTGGACAACAATACGGTACCTATCTACCTCAGACTAGCCTCATGGCAGCTTAAAAGCTAACCCTAATATGATAAAAAAAATAGTTTTATGGTTCATAGTTTTGTATAATTACTTAATGTACAAACATGCTGGTGATCAAGAATGCTTGATCCAAACACCAAAGCATGTTTTAAGCTATTTGAAAGTAGCTAGCTTTCTGGGCCTCAAGAAATTGTCTAGCTTACAGGCTAATGATATTGGCTTTATTGGAATAGTTACCAGTCTGGACTTGAAAAGTGTTTTTAGCTAACATCAACTAGCCGTGTAGTTATCCAACAAGGTAACCTATGTTTTATTGGTTATATACATTATAGTTTACTATCAAATTTAATAGGTTTTTATATATATTTAAAAAAAAAAAAAAAAGGAAAAGAAAGAGTTTGTGCTTAAAATGGTCCTAGCACATTTTCTGGCCTTATTACTAAAGGAACTATCACTAACACTACTAGCTACCCGGTTAGCTTTTTAGATCACTAAGTGGTTTGCTAGTGTTAATGAGAAATGTCATGATGACTAGCAGGCTTTGTAATCAACATTTAGTGTTAAAATAAACAGTCAAAGTTGCTGAGAGTGCTAGCTACAGTAGCTCCATCAGATATACTGACTACATTAGCTTCTTAGCTAGTTAGGTGGACACTCGTTAGCTCCCTCTTTATTATTCTTTATCAGTAACCTCGCTTACGGATCCAAACTATACATCAACCAACAAGTGGAGTATTTTTGTTTTATTTTTCTTTAACGTTTGAGATTTCTCTCTCACACAAAAAATGCATAGCATGAGTAGCTCCAGCCCTCTTTCCTGAGGTGAAGATAATTTGATCTGGCAGAACTTTGGAGCAGGTCAGGATTTGCATGGACTGCTGGGTAACGAGAGCCTATCCGCTCGTCGCCACTTCCTGTCTGGAGGATCAGCGGCTCAGGACGCCTCCGCACAGGAAGCAGGTTGCGGCAGAACGAGTCAGAAACTGGCTCTAACCCGGGCTTAGCTGTCTGCTGATGTCAGAAATAATCCTGGTGTTGGGGTGGAAAAAAGATGGAGGAAAAAAAAAGAATTGTTCTTGAAGGACAAATGGCCGATTCATTTGACTAAAGGAACAATAATGTCACGAATTCTAGCCGAGAGTCGTGAAAACTTAAAGATACCGGAAGACGATTAACATACTCGTACACAGTTATATATAAATTAATGCTGTTGAATTCTTGATTCTGATTGGTCAGAAGGTGTTGATATATTTTCCATAAGCTCTTACAGTAGCGTAGCTGCAGATTGAACCTTTATCTTAACATATTCACTCTGTTACTGTTTCTATAGTAAAAGTTTACATAAGGAAATAATCTACGCTTAATAATAAACAAATGTTAAAAACATGTTAGCTAGCAAAGAAAGATGCGTATTCAATGATAAAGGGAAGTTTTCTGAAATAGCTAAAACCATTGTAGTTGGTGGCTAACATTAGCTATCTATCTACAAGGAAAACGGGTGCTAATGAGATAACACTAGCATGTTAAAAAGGTTTGTGACTTACCTAGCTTTCTGGGCAAAATTCCAATTTAACATCAATAATAAAAATAAAGAAATAGTTAATTAACTAAGTAACTAATGAATGATAACAGACATGCTAGCTATCAAAAATGTTTTCTATTTTTAGGCACTTTGTAAGGAAATAAATAAGAAAATCTTTTGCAACATAGATAGCTATGTGGTGTTAACCTTCATAGAAACCTTGATGATTAGCATGTTTTTTTTAGTAGTGTTTATTATACTAGAAAGCGAGCTAGCTTCATAAGGAAAGTCTTGATCATAGAATTAACTTTTTTGCCAACTGTAGTTTGAGCTATAAACTTAGCATTTGTTTGTTTGTTCATTTTTAGTAGTTGTACTACACCAGAAAACTTTTCAGAAATAAGCTAATGTTTCAATGTTTATGGCTAATATATAACATTAATTATTTATTTTTCCTTAAATGATTAAAAGACTTTAAAAAAAACTATGCTAGTTCGCATGAAGCTTTCTATCTAGCTAGCTTTCTGTAACACAAGAAAGATTCTAGCTAACACAAACTAGCCACATGGATGGCTAAGAAGTTTACCAAAAGAGTTTTAAGAATTCTAAAAATGAATAAATATTTCTAGCTAACAAGCGATCATTAGTGGTTAAAAATGTTTATGGTTTATGCACTGAATGGACCTAGCTAATGTTCTGAGCTACAACAGCACTAACTAGCGACGTATTTAGGTTGTAAGCTCATTATGTGGCTAGTTAGTGTTAGCTAAAGAAAACATTGTGGTAACTAGCATGCTTAAAACTCTTACTAGCTAGTTCCATAAGGCATAAAAAAAAAAAACATAAAGTAAAAGTTAACAGCTTGTTAGCTGAACCGTTTTAGCACACTATGAATCGTCACATACACATTACTGCACAGTGAAATTCTTTATTCTTCTCCAGCTTCTTATTAGGGGGCTGGGGCCAGAGTGCAGGGTCAGCCATTATACAGCACCCCTGGAGCAGACAGGAACCTTGATCAAGGCTCCAACAGCAGCACCTTGTTGGAGCTGGGGCTCGAGCCGTTGACCTTCCAATCAGTAACTGCCACACACTGAGCCACCACCACCCACTCGCCCAATCATGTTGTTTATTTACAGTGTTGTTAGTATAAGTAAAAGATATAAGTGAAAAAGAAAAACTAAGTAAAGTGAAAAGTGTCGTTGAAATCGGAATAAGGCTTCGAAATAAAGCTTTTTGTTTTTGTTCGTTAGGGGTTGTGGATATTATTGTTAAACAAAGAATAGATGTTCCTGCTTTCGATTTTGCGTTCTTGTGCGAGTCTCGTGTTTGAACAATTACATACACTTTATACAACAATTAGTCTCGACCAAGTAAGCCTATTGATAATAATCTGCGGTAACAACACTGGAATGTTTAACTATATGTATCACTCGGCGTCCCTTCAGGTGGTCTACAATCATCGATTACACTAACTGTTGGTCGCAGCACGGGTAAGAGTAGGTCTGTACGGTCCGCAATACTGAGGAGAGAGCAGCTGCCTGCCAAAACACACATTCAAAACCAGTCACGGACACATTTAAGCAAGAAAACAAACTTGATAACGTGATGTTATTTCAAACAACACTTTGCCTTCTTAATAAGTGTTTCTAAGTTGTTCGGCGCACGTGTTGCTCCTTTGTGTTGTATTATTTATGCATACGCCAAGTTAGAAAGCTAATTAATTTCTTACGCAAGGCTGAATCCCAAATCCCTCTCTAACCCTGATCACGGGCACTACTTTGTGTGTGGAACAGGGATTATACAACCTACAGTACATCGCGTACTAGCTTTCCATTTAACGCTATATGGGATTGAACCTTGAATCCCAGAAGTTAACGGAGCTGATATTCTACAGCAGAATAATTAGAAATATACAGTAAATCTTGTGTGGTTTACAGGACTGTCCACCACCTCCATGGTTTATTCTCCTCACCTTTTGGCCACATAGTACCGGTTAAGAATGAAAAAAATGACTGGTTAAATAAAGATACAAATCATCATCTGTTGATAATAAATGGTGTTTGCTGAACTGTTGTATGAAAGCAATATCACAGTCGAGGTCGTGCTGTATTGCTCTACATGCAGTAGCAGCTTGCACCGGCATGGTTTCGACTGGACACACCATCCCTTTTATTTTCCAGAATAAACAGTTGAAATGATATACATCTAAATGATACTGTAGAAGATGTCTCTATCTCTCTCTGTCACCACGGACGCCACTAACGCTCGACTTCGGCGTCTAGGATATATATATATATTTTTTAATGTAGGTGAAGCTCACAAGCTCACAAGTTGTTTCATGTGTACTTTAAATACAGTAATAAAGTAACCGCAGCGTGCTACTTCACGTCCCCGGTTCAGCAGAACGTGTATCCCGCCCCAGCATGTCCGCGCTATACTTGGTGTGTGTGTTAATCCTGTGTGAAGGGTTTCAATCGCTAGCGTTCTCCAATGACAGGCTGCCTCTGCCCAGGATTTGCTTGCACCCCCAGCAATTTCCGGTCTTGTGGCAGCTCGAGTTCTAGCACCTCAACACACACACACACACACACACACACATCAGTGACCTCCAGACTCTCCTGCTTGCCAGCTGCTCTACACTCTAGCACTAATGTGTGTCGGAATGTCTGTTAGACGCTCTGGTGCCCAAAGCAGATCCTATATATCCTGTGGCCTTGGAGTTCTTTACAGTGGTTCTGGATTCTCTTCGGTCAGAAGGTGTTGATTTATTTTCTAAAATGCCACGTTTAATCGTTGTTATGGTGACGTTTCCTGAACATAAAGAGATGTTTATTAGATATTTACGGAAGGAGTCTCCAGTGCCAGAGGATATGCCATGTCTTTAGACTAAAGTGTTTCTGTGTCAGTGTTTCAGACGGCGAAGGCTGTAATTGTTCCTCAGAGAGACGGCGTCTCTCTCTCTCTCTCTCTCTCTCTCTCTCTCTTTTACACACACACACACACACACACACACACATCTGTCAGCTCTTTTTTTTTCCAAAATAAAAAACCTCGACTCGTCTTATCTCCGGTACAATCAAAGCACAACGACTTCAAAGGAGCACCTGGGTTACATTGTGTCGCGTCTCCACTTCCTGTCTCCTGCCGTCTCCCCCCTTAACCGCACAGCTGGGCCAGAGCGAGCGAGCAGGGGATTATGGGAAGGCCAGGTGGAGCAGACAGTGTGGTGGGCGTAATGGAAGCTCTGCTATCACGCCGAGGAGCCGCGGGCCATCCTCCAAACCACCCACAGCACAGACAGAGACAGAGCGGAGACGCTGCAGAGAGACGGGGACGGAGAAAGATAGACATAGACATACAGATAGAATGAGAGCCACAGAGAGACGGACCAAGAGACTGACAGGGAGAAACGCACCAGAGATGGACAGTGAAATAGATTTTCACTAATAGATGTCTGTCTGTCTCTCTGTGTGTCTCTCCTTCCGCTGCCTTTCTTTCTGTCCAGCTCTTATTCTGTCTCTCTCAGTATGTCTTTGCATCAATCCTTCACTTTCACCCTCTTACCCTGTCCTTCTTTTCATATTTTTCTTCGTCCATCTTTCTTTCTTTCATTCTTCTGCCCTTCTTTCTGTCTCTCAATTTGTTTCTCTCTCTCTCCCTGCTTGTGTCATATTCTGTCTTTCTGTCTCTTTCTGTTCAATTGTCCAATCTTTTATTCTTCATTTTAATTCTCCTTACATATCTGTCTTTCCCTCTGGACATTCTTCTGCCTTTTTTTTTATTTTTTATTACTTAGCCCCACTTTCTTTGTGCCTCTTATTCTGTCTCTCTTTTCTTGTCTCTTTGTCTATCTCTCTCTCTCTCTCTCTCTCTCTCATTCTTTACAGATCTGTCTTCCCCTCTCCTTCTCTCGTCGTTCTTCTTCTTCTTCTTCTCTCTAGACCTTCTACTCTCCCCTCTGCCTTTTCTCAATTTCTTACTCCCACTTTCTTTTCTGTCCCTCTCACAATTTCTCCTTCTATACCCAGTCTCTCTCTCTCTCTCTCTCTCTCTCTCTCTCATAATGATCAAGTGGAAAATCTTGGGAGGATCTCACAGTGTAACTCATACTGCTCCTGTTCTAGACACAAAACCACCAGCTAGTCATACATTGTATTTGTGTGTGTGTGTGTGTGTGTGTGTGTGTGTGTGTAGGGGGGGGATCATTAACAGAGCTCCACTTGCCTCAGAGCCTCAGTTCTGTGCCCCACCTACACACACCGGAATGCTGGAGAGGAATGAGTTGAATGGTGAAGGACACAGCGAGGTGCTTTGTCTGGACGTCGTGTTTTTCTTTTTCGTCTTTGACTCTCGTGTGTGTGTCGCAGCACTGACCGGAAAAAAAAAAAAAACTCAACCGCTTAGCACGCATTTGGCCCACGGTTTGGGGCACACTATACACACACACACACACACACACACACAGGAATGTCATGTGACATTGTAGTCTGCCATTGTCTGCAATGTTGAGTCTCAATGTGTAAAAATGTGTGTGTGTGTGTGTGTGTGTGTGTGTGTTCTTACAGATCTTTACCTTATAGAAGTTCACAAACACACACTTGCACACACTGAGAGAAAGACAGGAAGTGAGACAGAGCAGTAACCTTGCAGCTGAGTAAAAATAGCTCTTTATGTAAGGCAGGTCTGTACACACACTCTTACACACACTCTTACACACACTCATACACACACATTCATTATTTGAAGCAAGGCCCGAGGAAGAAGTGCCCACGCAGACAGGTACGGGGGCCGCGAGCGAGCCCGGCGCTGAGATTCAGGGTACCTCACACACACACACACACACACACACATACGGTGCTGGTTCTCTGCCACAAATGGAGTGTGTGATTATTTGTTTTATTACAAAATAATTATTCAAGATAAAAATAGTTACTACAAGTGTAATCACAGCAGTGTGTGTGTGTGTGTGTGTGTGTGTGTGTGTTTTTTTCTTTGTAAGTGAAGGTTTTCTCTTCGTGAAAGACTTATTTCTATATTTAGAACCGTGGCCTGATTTCAGAAAAATAAGCAACACAAATGCGAACAAGTCTCTCGCACAGGCGCACTCCTGCGTGTAGTGAACATGTATGTACATACACACACACACACACACACACACACATGTGGGGACTGGTCTAGTCGTCTCAGGTCTCACTCGTGGTCAGATTTGTTTCTGATCGGTGACGTCTTCTCTCTCTACTTCCACCTTTCTGTCTGTCTCTCTCTCCCTGTCTGTCTCTGTCTGTCTCTCTCTCTCCCTGTCTGTCTCTGTCTCTCTCTCCCTGTATCTCTGTCTGTCTGTCTCTCCCTGTCTGTCTGTCTCTGTCTCTCTCTCCCTGTATCTCTCCCTGTCTGTCTCTGTCTGTCTCTCTCCCTGTCTCTCTGTCTGTCTGTCTCTCTCTCCCTGTCTCTCTGTCTCTGTCTCCCTGTCTGTCTCTCTTTGCCCACCTCTCTATTTTTCAGTACAGTTACATTTACACGACTCATGACATTTAACTGTTCTCGTCCCACTACACAAGCACGGCAAGGGAATCGATTTATTGATTGAAGTACACCATGTCCGTCTGTGCTACAATAGGTGGCGCTATGCTCTACCTCTCCTGCTAGTATTGCATTTCCGGTTGACGGAAATCACAGACCAACTCAATCGACAAACAAGCTAACTCTAGCGGCAGCCTGGCAGAATATCAAGTGGTGACGACATGGGCAACGTGAAAGCGCTGAACGTTTTCGTACGATGTCATCTGAAGGTTAATGACATCGCCGGCTTCTTCCGGTGTTAAGACTTTTGTTCCGACTTCCGGGTCAAAGCCTGTGGCGGGAACTGTGGGGCATAAATTCTGTGTCCGCTTGAGGTATAACGGGCAAGAAGTAGCTAGCCGTGCGTGCTAGTCTGACTAAGAGCAGTTCACGATTTCAGTTTGAATAACTTTTAACATTAATGTTGAAAGTCTTGTATTAATCACTCACAAGTCGCCCGTGTTGCTTGTAGTTTAGCGCCGGTCGGAGTGGCATGTCCATCTACTGCTACTTAGAAGCTTAAAGCTGTTCCATTTTGTACTAGCTTTGTTCTCAGACTGGATTAGATGAGAGTACAGCCATGGTGAACCGTTTTGAAATTCTGCTGCTTCACTGTTTTTAGATCTTTGTGTTAGATGTTACTCTGGTAGACTGAAGTAGAATTACAAGCGTTTCATAAGCGTCATAAGGATTTTATTGACTACACTTACATTAAAAGTCAATATCTGCAGTGTTGATCCTTCTGTTTCAAGACCCTTTGAAGTTCACCCTGGCATGCTGTCAATCAACTTCCCTGACCGATGGCCCAGCCCATTCTTAGATGTCATCAATGTTTGGAGTTTGTCAGAATTCGTGGGTTTTTGTTTGTCCACCCGCCTCTTGAAGATCGACCACAAGTTCTCAGTGGGATTAAGATCTGAGGAGTTTCCTGGACATGGATACAAAATTTCCATGTTTTGTTCCCCGAGACACTTATACCACTATCTCACCTGTGCGGTTTGACTCTCGGTGAGATGCGGTGTCGGGCACCGTGAGTTGCCGCGATTGCCCGCCGACGTTTCGCTTACGTTCCGCGATGTTCGCCAAGGTCCGCAAACTTCCGCGAGGACCAGCAAAAAAATTCAACATGTTAAATCTTTCGCGCGGAAAGATGGAAACGTACTCACAACGCCAAAAACTCGCGGTGAATCATAATGAACCGTATTTACGGCCACCGCGCGAAACCGCATAGGTGAGATAACGGGTATAAGTTATCACTTTTGCCTCATACCGAGGAGCTCCATCATGCTGGAAAAGGCATTGTTCGTCACCAAACTGTTATTGGATGGTGGCTCTCAGAGGAGGTTTCTCTACCGTTCTTTATTCATGGCGGCGTTCTTAGACAAAATTGTGAGTGAGTCCACTCCCTTGGCTGAGAAGCGACACCACACATAAATGGTCTCAGGACGCTTTACTGTTGGCACGACAACGGACATCAGCAAAGAATCCACTTCTCTCCAGGAAAAAACATCAGGGACAGACCGATATTCCGCGAAACCTACAGAGGACGGGGGTAAAGTCATTTTCCCTGATGAATCCCCTTTCCGATTCGGACTCTGTCTAAACATAAAGACAAACCCGTACTTCATTCTTTTGTACATGTACGCTGTAGATGCTAAACTTCCTCTTACAGAAATCCAGACTTTCTTTTCTTTCTTTCTTTCTTTCTTTTTTATTATCAGCGTGAGTCACCTCTCGTTGTTGATCAGAACATTCTCTTCTTCACCGGGAATATTTGATTTTTTCCTTAAAAACTAGTGACTAAGGCTAAACCTCAGGATCTGATCTACCTCATTTCGGCGATTAGCGTGACGGATGTAGGCCAGTGTGTCAGGCTTCTTACGCTCGCCGCTTCTCCACAGGGCGGCTTTCAGGTCTCGCTTATAGGGATGTACCTGAATCAAGGCGGGTCAAATAATCAGATGTGTATGAAATATGAGAGAGAGAGAGAGAGAGGGAGAGATGTGACTGCAGTGGCTCTCAAAAGGAGCATTCCAGCTGACATGAATCATCCGCTGCTGTCTCGGCCGAGCCCACGCACCGCTCGGAACTGTGGGTAAAAATAGTCATTTTAAAGATCCTTTAAAAATAACGTGTAGGAGAGAGAGAGAGAGAGAACATTGTGTTTTAGCCCACTGATCCTCCAGAAGGCATGATATTAGACACAAGTATTAGTCACTGCAACCACTTCTTCACACACACACACACACACACACACACTAGTTATCTCAGGTCTTAGTTATGGTCATATTTCTTTCTTTCTTTCTCTA
>JAQQZT010000002.1:29277407-29287732 GCA_030068275.1 Clarias platycephalus | reverse complement strand
GGTTTCCTCCCACAGTCCAGAGATATGCAGGTTAGGCTATTTGGTGTTCCCAAATTGCTTTTCCTCAATAAATAAATGTTTTCTGTCGTGTTCATTTAATTATGTTCTATAAAAATCAGATGGTCTTTTGGTTCACATTTATGCACATATAGGATAAAAAATGCTTATTATTAAAGGGTTCACAAACTTTCAATCAACACTGTACTGTATAAAACAGGCCTTTTCTTCTTATCATTGTCAAGTCTCTAAATGTTAATCATTACACACATGAGTACAAAGAAAAGGAGAAATAGTCCCGGAAGAGGCCTGGTTTGTCCATTTTTGGTCGTATACACAGGTATACACACACACACACACACACACACACACAGGCGATGTGGAAAGTCCCTCGTGTAACCTGGTCAGCACCTGAGCTGGTGAGATCTTGGTCTTGTCTTGGTGAAGTGGTGTAAGGTTACACTGACCTCACACTCAACCCAGTTCACATTTCGCCAAGTGGCCGAGGGGAAGTTTCACACTGTCCTGAAAACAACACCGTCATCGTTCTGGGTCGCTATTGTGTGTCTTTTGTTGTTGACACTGACGGTAGGGGTTACGGTTTACGGCTGCATTTACGGTTGAGTGACCTGTAGGACAGTGACAGTGTTTATAATTATTTTTGTGTCCTGGATAAAATATGAGGCTTACATCAGGAAGAACATCGGATAAAATAAATAAGTAGCAATAAGAACCCCGGTCGTTATTAGTTTCCGATCAACGTTGGTTCGGAAAGTTTGAGTGAATTCGACGCAGTGATGTTGGGAGAACGTTGAATCGATGACCCGAAGGCAATGTTTTAAATGCAACCTCAAAATTTTACTTTTAGCATTTATGCCGCGTTAAACATCTGTAAACTGCCTAGCATCCGGTTTCTCAGACATTCATGGGACAAATCTGTAGATCTTTGACACGCTCGTATGGCCCGTGCTTGTTTATTTTTTTTTCCTATCTTTTGCTTGCTTCTTGATGTAATGATTAGTTAAAACGCGGTATCGTTTGACTAAGAGGAGCACATTTTTGCCGCTCATTGTTTGACAAACCAATGTGCGTGCATTTATTATCAGGAAACAGGATCGAGTCGGGGAACCGGTTTAGTCTCCGAAAGAAAAGAGAAACACTAGCATCATCAGCACGAGCATTTCAGAATTTTCAAGTATTTCGGTTAGGAATTATAAATGAATAATAATTTGAAGTCGTAATATTGTGCAGCATTGCGCGAGGGGTCGTTGTTGAAACAACGTCATTTTTTTTTTCAACGTAATTCAAAAAACAACACGATTGCAAAAAGGTGTTCCATCGTCCATAATGTTGCCAAATTAACGTTATCACAACATTTCAACAACCTCAAATTCCTGGATCTCCACAAGGTGTTCTGAGGTTCAGTGAAGTTATTACTCTGTATCTGGAGCTCCAGGTCTCTAGTGATGAAGACAAGCTGCAGTGAGTTTGATGTTTTGACCTAATAACCCGAGGGCAACCAGGGTGCCAATACTTTAATCTTAGCTAAACATTTAGAGAATGTTGAGTGACACATCCTGTGTTTTAATCTCAGATGTTCAAAACAAGGAACAAAAAAAACATTATATTTAGAATTAATAAAAAATACTCAAATCAATCATTTCATATTCAGTTGTATATCATTGGCTTAAAAAAACAAAAACAAACAAATAATATAAAAAAATTATATGAAGAAATTATTATAATAACAAATAAAAAAATGTAATAATTACTAATAAAAAATGGCATTGATCTTTTAATCCAGAAAATGTGTTTTTGTGTGTATGTGTGTGTTTAAAAAAAATCCATGAAATATGTTTATATATTATTATGTAAACAAGGTTGAACATAAGATGCATAATTTAAAAAAGTGTATGACATACTGCATCAGTTACATATTTAAATATGCTTAATGATGTTTTAAAAAGTGTGTGTGTGTGTGTGTGTGTGTGTGTGTGTGTGTGTGGGGGTTGTTTTTTTCTGCAGCAGATGATTGATCAACACAAAGGGCCGGGTGAAGCCTGGCGTCTGGTGGAGTTGAACTGCAGGAGGGGTCAGGAATGGTAACTAACACACACACACACAGGAACAGACTGAAGGAAAGTGGAGAGCAGGCTGCATGTGTAAAGGGTCTTTGAAAAGGTGTTAAATGATGGTGAAATGGTGGGATTAAAGAGGACAATGCAGGGCACTAATCCCCTTTTCCATGTGCTCCCCTTTCCCTTGACTTAACCCCCCTCTATCCCCTGCACCCCCCCCCTCTCCCCCACAACATCTCCCCGAAACGAACTTCTTTCACCCTCCGCTGGAAATGCTAATGCGAGACATTCAGAAGCACTTAACATGACCGAAAGCTTAACGTACGAATAACAATGAGTGACAGCGAATCTTTAGAGTTCATGTTTGTCTTCACGGCCTCGAGAGCAGTTACAGCGAAAAATGTGTACGAGGTAACGGCCTTCAAGGTCACCGTATTACATCATCAGGTCATGTTCCGCTAATTAGCATAGCATTCTATCTGTTTATGCTAATGCATCTTACTTCTGGTGGCAGGTTACTGTTTCTATAGCGACGGCTTAAGTATCGATACGGCGAGGTTTTGTTAAAGTAAGGCGACGATTGTTGAACCTTTATGGAAGGAGTCTCCAGCGTCAGCACGTTGCAGCAGTGACAGTTTTCACAGGAAAATCTTCAGCACCGAGGAGTTTACGCTCTCCAGAGGTGACATCGTCGCTCTGTGACAGGACAGAACCGAGACTCTTCTTCCTTTTCACAAGTAGCTGACGCGTTGCATAAATGTCTCCTTAAAGGGGTAAATACAAATATAAATAAAATAAACTCTCTCTATGTATATAAATATGATGAATGAATGAATAAAATATTTAAAATGTAAAACAATATTAATCCAAATGTAAATAAAAAATAAATAAATAAGCAATTAATGAATAAATGAATAGTAAATTCATATTTAAAATATAAACAAAGTATTAATGAAACAATAATACAAATAAATAAGTAATTAATGAGTAAATGCATAAGTAAATATCTTAAATACAAACTAAATATTATAATATTAATAAGATATGAATGAATAAATAAATAAGAAATAAAAATATAAAATAATTTTACTTTTATATGAGTAAAAATAAATAATATTAAATAATAATAAAATAATATTTTATAAAATATAAAATATAATTTTATATTTTATAAATAAAAATATAATAAAATTAAAATAATAATTTTATTATTTTATATTTTTATAATAATAAAAATATAAAATAATAAAATGTTGGAATGAATTAGAATATAAAGAAGTAATTTATAAATGAATGAATGTGAAATAAATACATTAAATGCAAACAAAAATATGAATAATGAATCAATAAATCAATAAATACATATATGAAATATAAACAAAAATATTTGTAAATGATAATAGAAATAAATAAGTAATAAATAAATAAATAAATAAATAGGAATATAAACAAACAGATAAATAAATAAAAAGACACATTAGAGCTATGGGCGAAGATTAATAAAACGCTTCAGGAAGTGCTGTTCTAGGAAATTAATCATCGTCCAGGTGCTAACATTAGTTCCGCATCGTCACACAACTCAGCTGATTAGTTTCTGTTGATAACGTGACACACAGTGTTTTATTCATCACTAAACAGGCCTTTCTTTTCATTTCAATGCATTTCCTTATTAAGTCGTTTCCTCACACCGGCTCAGATTAAGTCGCTTTAAAGTGAAAATCATCAAGTTATTAGTATTTTTTCATGTAGTTTATTTTGGAATAGTTTCACACAGAGCGTCAGAAAGAGAACGAAAGCCAAAAGGAAGGATGAAGGATGAAGGATGAAGGAGGAGGGGGGGATAACAGAAGACAGAATTGAAGACAATGGGACGTGCTGCACAGTTTGGAGGGGAAGTCGGCGTGACGCAGGTGCGAAAAGCGAAGCCTTCCAGGTCCATGAAAGGAGTCAAAGGTCAAGGGTCATGAGCTTCCTGTGTGATGTGAGAGGGTGTTTTTCTTGTCGCCCCTCATTCCGAGAGCCGGTGGGAGAGACGCAGGGCGGCGAGGGGTCGCGGTCGGGTCAAGAGGTCACCTTTGAGCTTCAAAATGAAAGAGAAGGAACGATGCTTTAGATAAGCGTGGAATGTTCCGGTTGAATGTGTATGCGGGGGTTCAGTGGGGGTTGGGCGGGGGGGGGGGAGTTGGGGGGAACAATGAAGTTAAGCTTTTAGAGAGAGTTTGAGTTCCTGAATTCGAGCTATTAACACACACACACACACACACACACACATGCACACACACACACACACACACACACACACACACACACACACACACACACACACACACACATTTCCTTACCGTGTGATTAAAAATGGGACAAAACCTCAGCCAAAAGCCTCCGTGTGCTTCCTCGGATCTGGGTCTCTCTTCCCGCACCGCACTACACACATTTCTTTTTTTCCTCAGTTCGTTAAGCGCTGATAGAATTCTAGTCCGTCTAACCGAGGTCGTATTATTGTTCAGGAAAATTATCTACATTTCCTTCATTTAGATTCACAGCGCTGTTATTTCTGTTATTTAGGAGCTAATTAATTTCCCTCTAACAGCACATGCTGCAGAGTTTTATTCCTCTTACACCACAGCCACTCTAAAAAAACGCACATCACACTTTATTATTTATTTTATAGTTTATAGTTACGTTTAACATTGGCGAATGTAAACCACAGCTTCACCCCTGACACTGGAGACTCCTTCCATAAACGTCATATACAGCAAGTGCTCTGTAACGTCACCGTATCGATGATTAAACTTTTTTTAAAAGTAAATCCGTCCAAGTCTACGTGATTGTGCTGTTACTATAGCAACACTAATGACGGCCAGAAGTGAGAATTAAACTTCAGGATGAACGACGCATTATGAAATGAGGAGTAAAATTTCAGAAGCCTTAGACTTCAAGTGGAAAATTTAAAAAAAGATAACATTGTGTTATTATTTGAGTATTTTACAGCAGAGTGCGAAAGTTTACCCCCCCCCCCCCCCACCCATAGTCCAACATTAATACAACAATGTTTTTTTTTTCCCTTCTAACTACAGATGTTAACATATTAAAGCTTTGAAATCTTATCAGACGTTATTATAACTCTTCTTTAGATCGTGCACTTTAACAGAGTGTGTTGTACTTCGGCGTTATCTCTCTGTACCGACGTTTCATGTCTTATTCTTGGGAACAGCGTTATCTTCTAGATAAAACAGTCAGTAAAACAGACAGAAAAATCCAAATCACTCCAGTAAATGACATTTATTGCACAGGATATTAAAACAACGACTAACAGAATATACTGTAGTGGTCTTAAAGTCAGCATTTTAGTGTAAGAAGAAGAAGAAGAAGAGTGTCTGCTGTTAAACAGTGTGACAGGCGGAAATACAACAACAACAAAATAATAATAATAAATACAGAATGTGCCTGAACATGTATTGTTTGTGTGTGTGTGTGTGTGTGCGCGCCCTGCTGAAAGACATGGCAGCTGCCCGGGTGCCTGTATCACACCCCTGTCCCAGCTCGGGTTCACACAGAGGACAAACAGGAGAGGAGCTGAAGTTCGACTGACGTTAAAAATTAAAAAAAATAAAATAAAATAAAATATAATAAAATAACTTTTTTTAAAGTTTGTATTTATTTTTATATAAAAATATTTTTAATGTATAAAACCTTGTTATGATCTGACATTCTTTAAAAAGAAACAAAAATCCAGGAAATTGCTTTCATTATTATTATTATTATTATTATTATTATTATTATTATTATTATTCAAAATACTTTTTTTGCTTCTTAATTTTTTCTTTTTGGTATTTTTTCTCTCAAAATATTCAGATTTTTAGTTGTAAATTGTTAATTTATTCTCATAAATATAAACTTAAAAATTTAAGTGTTTAAATTTAGAAATTTATTCTCCAAATATTGTAAATATTTCTCAAAATATGATTTAAAAAAGTTACAATTTGGACTTTATTCTGATAATATTTAGATTTTTTTTTTATATTTGAACATTGTTGTAGAATTACAAGTTTATTCTGATAAAATGTAAAGTATTTATTATATTTTTCCTAAAGTATAAAAGCTAAGCAAAAAGTAAAAAAAAAAGCTTATTTCTTAAAATTTTAAGACCATTTGGATGTTAAATTCTGAAAATTTTGAAGTTCTGTAATATTTTGTTTCTCAAAACATTAAAACATTTTGTAATGATGTGTGTCGATGCAAAACATTTTTTAATCCAAATAAATGAGGTTAAATGAGAAATAAACCACTTTGGGGTAAAAAAAAACAAAAAAAACAAAAAAAAACACATCAGATGGCTGATTATTTTCCCCCAACAGCACACCCTTGAAGTGCTTTATTTCTGGCTTAAGCACTGTGTTCCTGTTTCTTTGCCCTAAAAAATGGTGTGTTTGACTGATTGATTGCAGTTTCTAGAGGATAGGAAACTTTGGAGAAGTAAAATGTCCCGTAATTGATTCTTTTTCCCTTCCTGGCTTTAAAAGATGCTGTTCTTGGCAGAGCCCGTGTTCATGTTTCCTTGCGTGTAAATCTTTAAAACATCAGGGCATCAATAACTTGGTTTCTTTTCCTGAATTTGTCTTTGGAAACATGGATTCACGTCACAAGTCTCATCCTGTTCCACACACTAAGCTCTCCAAATAACCTGTTTGGAACATTCGGAGTCCCAAACCTCCATCCAAAAGATAAAGGAAAAAGAAAACCCCAGACAAGAATGCAGAGAGCAGGTCTGACTGATTATCTTCCTGCACTGTGGAGTTTTTCTAGTGTGATCCGCTGAGGCACAGAGCCGGCCTGGACTCAGGAAGGTGTTAAGCGGAGATCTGATGAGATCTGCCTGTCACCACACCATCTGTGCGCTCGCTCCGTGTTTACTGCGCCCGCAACCCCGAGCCTGACTTTAAGAGCTCCAGCTGCCTGAAGCCTCACACGCAACACGCTTCAGAGGCTTTTCTTTTTAATTCACACCAAAGATGCTTTACAGTTCGTGACCACAAGACTGGGTCTCTCAGCTTACCGACAGACTTACGTTAAACAAAAAAAAAAAAACCAACAACTGATAGCTTCCAGAAGAGCTTGAGGTGAAAAACATCAAGACAGAACCTTCACCCTGGTCGGCTGGGTCGCCGTGGCTCCTGCGTGACCTTCACGTCTGGAGCAGGAACAAACACAAAGCAATAAAGCGCTCTCCCTTTACAGCTACTCTTAAGAGGAAGTGGGCCTGGCACCTCCTCCGTTTATTAGACTATCGTAAAAAAGAAGAAGAAAAATAAAAAAGCAAAGCCGAGCTAGCAGCAGGAGGCCGGTGGGATGGAGGCGTTGTTCCGCCTGGCCTTGAGGAAGATGTTTACCTCGTGTGCGCTCGCTAATGAGCGAAACAGCTAGTCGTAGCTAGAGGCGAGCTCTGTAAAACCTAGCAGCCAGCGCTAATCACGGACAAGAGGAAGGAAGTGGAACCGGAGGGAGTTCGACAGCATCATGATGGGGGTGGGAGTCCAACAGAGTTTGCTTTAATGAGATGGAGAGGTTGAAGTTCTTGACGAAGAACATGTCAGTACTGTGTGTCGTGTGCTGGTGGTGGGTTCATGCAGGTTCGTTGTCTATTCCTGATGTGATGGTGGCCTGGGTGGGCTCGTTTGTGTGTATATGATGTGTGTGTGTGTGTGTGAAAGAGGGAGAAAGATAATAAACAACACCCAACCTTCTAATTTGAGCCATTCATGATACAAGCAGGAAGCCGTAAACAAATGAATGTCTCTGTCTTAGCTCCGAGGGTTTATCACTAAGCGGAGGTGGAGATGAGGTCATGGTGTGGCGCCAGGGTGAACCTTCGTGGGTCGTTCATTTTTAAAACCAAAGCTCTGGGAAATTCCTCACTTACGCTGGACAAACAGAAGCCAATGTGCTAATCCAGGATGATCTTACTCAAGACCACACGCTGACTTCATGAACAGATGAAAGATATTTAAAAGTCACTCTGCAGATCTGCTGCAAGCTTAGTCCGAATATATATATATATAAAGGCAAAGTGGGCGTGGTCTAAACTGAAAGCGTTTCTTTCTTTCTTTTTTTTTGTTGAATTTTTTATTTTATTTTATGAATTATTGATGAACATTTCCACACCCATGAAAACTAACAAACAGAAGAAAGAAAACCTCAGAACCATCATCGGTGCAACTTCCTCAACCTCAGGTACTTGACTCCAGCTCACCATTCTGCTCATCATCTATAGATGTACTGCGGTACCTCAGCATACAAACGCCTTTCCTCAAAAATTTACGCCTTAAGAACTGAAATTTTGTATGGAATTTGCCTCCAAACCGAACACCGGCACATCTGGGAGCCGTTCAAAACTTGTTAGCGTGGAAATCAAGCAAAGTGAGAATTTTTCCGTGAGTTTTTTCTGTATTTTTTGCAAGATTTAATGAAGACATAGCCCCATGGGTTCCAAGTATGTTAGCAAGGACGGGAGAAAGAAGTTTCAGTTTGGTTTTTAAAGCAGTCGGTGCAAAGAGGAATCATAAATTAAGGTTAAGTGAGGTTTAACGTCTATTTATTTCATATTTGACTTCATTTACATGTCTTTTCTAAATATTGTGATTGGTTTTATATATGATGATATGATGATAGTGTTGAAAAAATGCTTTTATATTATTTCCTTTAGGAAAATCCATTTCGCAATACGAAATTTCACCTTCAGAATGGATTAACTTCGTATGCCGAGGCACCACTGGACATCACTACTACCTAACGAGTGTTAGGGCCACAAGGATAGAGAAAGAAAACAGAGATTTGAAGAACAACGTCAGTTTAAAGGTGGAGAAGAGGTACAAGCAGTTACATGAAGGAACTGTTACAAAAAGGAATTTTACATTTAAAAATGAAAAATAATATGTTTTTGTTGTTGTTATTAAAATTCGGACATTGTAATAATATTTCAACTATTGTTCTTGAAATATAAAACTTAATTTCTTTTCCAGAATTCTTTAACTTGTAGTATTGCAAGTTTATTCTTAGAATCTGTTATAATAATATTTAAACTTTTGTTCTCAACAGTTTACATCAGTTTGTTTCTTAAAATATTTTGACTTTTATTCTTATTCTTCTTATTTTTGAATTTTATTCCATTTTTATTCTTGTAATATTTAGATTTTTCTTTCTGGAAATATAACATTTTAGTTGTAATACACTGACTTTATTCTCATAAAATTACAACTTCTTTTGTTGTAAAAGGTCTGAGTTTACTATAATATTATGACATTTATTGTTTGTTATAAAATGTACAAATTGTTTCTTGTAATATTTTGATTTTTTTTTTTTTCTCTTTATGTTTTTTTGTATTTATTTAATTTTATTTTAATATAGCTTTTCAAAATATTTCAACTTTTTTTCCCTCTGGATATAACAAGAGTTTATTTTTGGAATATTTTATTTAAATTTTTTAAAATCTTAAAATAGTTTATTGTTGTAAGATTACAAATGCATTATGCTAATATTTTGATTATTTTCCCCATAAATATTCTGACCTTTTGTTGTAATATTGCAACTTTATTCTTGTAATTTTTTTTATTTTTTATTTTTTATTCTCCTTTAGGCCTTCTGGAAAAGATAATGCTACTCTTCATATCTTTAGGACAGGATAATGCCTTTAGATCCAGTTACATCTCAGATAAACTAGGACATTTGAGTAATAGGAGTACAAACCAACAATAACAAAAAACCTTTTCGCATGTTTATAACCATTCTCACGCAAGCGTTCTCACCAGCATGAACAATAGGTTCTGATTTCAGGCTGTACAAAGAGCACTTGTGGAAAAACCTTGACTCTAGGAATAGCCTAAAGAGCCCCAAAATACAAACACAGACTTCGATAGTAGTATTTTTGAATTTTTTCAATTAAAAATATATTTCTAGTTTGTGTCCGGACTGAGCTTCAGGGTGTTTGCAAAATGAAAGTATTCTTTATCTGAGATGATAAACAGGATCATTGAAGATCACAAACCAGCACACCGGTGCTGTCACGATATGCTGGTGGTTTGGGGCTTTCCTGTTCAGGAAGTGACCTCAGTGACGTCACTGGTGTGATACCAAGCGCCAGGACAAACAAAACAGCAGTGAGGAAGCAACAAACTGGTTTGGTTACTAAGACGCACCATATTTGCTTCTTCGTGGAAACTAGAACTTTCTCTCTCTCTCTCTCTCTCTCTCTCT
>JAQQZT010000002.1:29249345-29265531 GCA_030068275.1 Clarias platycephalus | reverse complement strand
CACACACACACACACACACACACACACACACACACACACACACACACACACACACACACACACACACACACAGCTCACTTTCTCTGCATAAATGTTCTGTAGAAGGTCAACAGACCCTTTAGTACTTTTCCCCCTGGATGCCGTCTCTATAGAACTCTTTAGACCTGCAGTAGGACTCTATGAAAATTTTATTTCAAAACATATGTATATAAAACTCAGTTCTGTTGAGCTCTATAGGCCAGCAATTTGACTTTATGAAACATATGCTTCAAGATGCATGGTCTATAGAATTTTCCCTCTACAGACATTTATAGACCTTTAGTAGGACTCCGTAGAACATTTGCCTAAAGATTTTTTTTTCTCAGATCTATAGACGTCTGTAGACCTGCAGTAAGATCAAACATCCATGAGATCAAACATCCATAAGTTGTTTGAGTAAAAATTTGCTTCAATGTATATCTTTAATAGAATTCTTTCTCGGTTTTTGTAGAACTCTATAGACATGCAATAGGACTCCATAGAAAGTTTGGTTTGAGATGCATGCTTTTCTCAACTCAAACCATGGAACCACTCAACAATGGAGTTTCTTCTCAACTCTATTAAATTCTATAGGGCTGCAAATTTAAATTCTACTTAGCTCTATCTTCTCTATCTTCTTGCATGTTCTAATAAGTATTGACTCTTTTTACACAATGTTTCATGTTTTATAGAATGAATCATTTGCTCAGAATGTTAACAACAGTTCTTCTTGTCCTTACTAATAATGAAAAAATTATTGCGTAGTCTTCAATAGATTTTAGATTCACATCTCATGAGCTCTGCCTACTGACCTGTTTAGATTAATTGCTGGAAAGTCTGCAGCCAACTTTTTGTTCGAATGAGTTCTTTCGCACCCTTTTTATTCCTTTCAAGCTGTGTTTACCTTTTGCTTGTGGTTATCGCATGATTCTGTGGACAATGGTTTTGAATATGTGTGTGCCTTCAGTGAGGATTTTAAAATGAATGAGTTGGAAAATCCCAACCATCCTTAGGGATTTCCATCCACATGTATTTAATGCTGTGATTGGGACAGGAGGTAGGAGGAAAGTTGCGTGGTGGACCAGTGGACTGCTGTGGGCCAGGTTCAATTCCTGGTCGGGGAAACAACAAGCTGAGCCACTGAGCATGGTCCAAAGCCAGTAACAAGCTGAATGAGGAGGGTTTGTGGCATTAATCTTTTACCTTAATTACCCAACCATTTCGATAGAACCCTTCATACAGAACTACAAGGTTTTCTTTTTTACTTTCTACCACCAAAGCTGTAATCTTTATCTTTAGACTGGTTATTTCCAGCCAGTGATTTTCTGGGGAAAAATTGCAACAGCAACCATAACCTTTCAAAAAAACAGTTTTTCAGGAGTAGACAAGAACCAACACTGTGTAAGGTGGTAGCTAGCACTTATCTCGAATTTTTATCACTCTTAATTTCCTTCTTGTGGCTGTCATGGTGTTGTAATGGCTAGTTGGCTACTTAATAATTAACAGCTCATCCTTGTTTTAAGCAACAGAAAATATGACAGTCATATAAGACATAAATTCAGCCTTTATTCATCATATATGTATAACTGTGGAGTGAAATCCTTTATTCTTCACATACCACAGCTTTGTTAAGAGGCCTGGGTTTGAGCGTAGGGTCAGTCATTATACAACGCTCCCTGGAGCAGACGGGATTAAGGGCCGAGCCCAAAGGCTCAACAACTGCAACCTGGAGGAGCTGGGGCTCGAACCGCTGACCTTCCAATCAGAGCCACCGCCCCATGTCTTATATAAATCACATCAGAAGTCCAAGTTAGTTAGCCGATACTACCTAGAGCTGGTAAGAAAGTTGTAATGTTTACAGTGTCTGCGTCACATGAGCCATCGAGGGAACCATCATTGAACAATACTTCTCAAAAATGTACAAAGTAGGACAAGCTACTATTGTTCGAAATGACAAAGCTCAGTTTGTTATTCACCAAGGACGTAAATAGTCACATATTTTACAACTTTATAAGGTCAAAGGTCATTCAAACACAAACAGCGCCCAGGCTTAATGGCGTTTAACCTTCACCGCTGGCGCCGCCACATCCCTGGCAAATCTCAGCCGCTAACATCTCTCATCAGCACTCGGGGCTCAAAATAAAACTCGGCGAGCGTCGTGATTTCCGGGAGAAGCACCCTGGTAAAAGGGAAGAGGGAGGGGAGGATGAGGGGATGAGTGATTCATCCCGTTCTGTAGGCGGTTTATTTTGGTTTCAGTGAGGCAACAAAACTTTCAGGGGGGAAGCCGGGGAGAGCTCGAGAGCGAGCGACTCACGGCCGGAGGAGGCTGGTGACGCCAACGGTGATGCAAACAGAAATCTCCACCGCTTAGTGAAACACTGGGGATGGAACTAGGACAGGAAGTGGGATTTTTTTAAAAAGAAGAAAGAGCAATACAGATGAGGATCCTGTACACCCACAGACGCTTACCCATCACTTACTTCATGCAGGTTTCTTCCCCAGACTCCCACTCCTCTTCAACGCTCTGTCTGGAACACGATTTGCTTCAGCTCGACTTAGACCTGGGAGTGACGTCAATGGATGTACAGGCACAGAGGAGATTTCATAGCTGGCATACTGTATAGCTCTCATCTGTAATTAATCATACAGTATATTTCAACCTTAAAACCTACTTTTCTTAACCGTCTATGATTCACTGCAGCACTGTTTATATAACTCACTATCCCAAGCCTTTTCCGTTTGATGTAATAAGAGCATCTTTCTATTTTGAGTCTGCTGTCCACTCAGGTTGGCACAAAGTTCAAGGAGATATACTGTATATTTTTGCATTGAAGATTTTGATGTGTAGCTTTGAGGCCAAAAAATTGTGGTATCGAAATGTTTTGAGAACAAGCTAACGAAGGCAGCACAAGCCTGCATGCACAGTCACAGGGAGCATCGACCTTCATAACACAGTGTGCCAAGAGACATCGACCTTCGACAAGCTCAACCCCCGAAAATGTTGGAACCATTCGGCAACTTGTACATGATGATCATAGGAGAACAATCCACAACATTGTTGCCAATGTCGGTGTGTCATACGGAACAGTCCAGGCAATCCAGTGATTTGAACATGATCAACCAAATGCGTCCACATCGCCTTTTTTGACATTTGCGACATTGTGCATCAACGATTCGTCTCTAGGGGCCTGACGGTCAATAGCGAATTCTACTGCCAGGTTTTAAGGCGTCCAAGGAAGCAAAAAAACAGAGCTTGTGCTAATCTCTAAACTTTTTGATACCACCGTGTATACAGCGATCAGCCAAAATGCTAAAAACATTAACATAAAAAAAAAAAAAACGAGGATTTAGGTTCCCCTTTTGCCACCTTGAGGCAAGACCTATGGTATAGAGGTGTGCTGTGGTCTCTGGCACCAGGACAGTAGCAGTAGAGCCTTTAAGTGCTGTAAGTTGCAAGGTGGGGCCTCCAGACCAAATCAACAACCTTGAACTGTTTGCCTGCTGAGCCTCATGTTCATTGGTTCCCAGCGAGTGGTTAGCACTGTTGCCTTGTACCTCCAAGTCCGGGTTTGATTCTCGGCCAGGTTCAATTCCGGCCTCTGTGTGCATGTAGTTTGCATGTTCTCCCCATGCTTGGTGGGTTTCATCCAGGTATTCCGGTTTCCTCCCACAGTCCAAAGACATACTCACTCACTCACTCACTCACTCACTCATCGTCTATACCACTTTATCCTGTATTCAGGGTCGGAAGGACCTGGAGCCTATTACCAGGAGGCTTAGGGCACGAGGCGGGGTACACCCCGGACAGGGTGCCAATACATCGCAGGGCACATGCTCATACACTCACACACTCATTCACACACTACGGGCAATTTGGGAACGCCAGTCAACCTAACTTACATGTCTTTGGACTGTGGGAGGAAACCGGAGTACCCGGAGGAAACCCACCAAGCAAACTCCACCAAAGACATACAGATTAGGCTAATTGGCATTTCCAAATTGCCCATAGTGTCTGTGATGGAATGGAACCCCGTTCATGGTTTACCCCACCTCGTGCCATAAGTCTTCTGGGATAGGCTCCAGGCCCCCTTTGACCCTGTATACTGGCTCATGTGACAGCAGTGGAATGGATAAAGTCATGCAGATACAGGTCAAGAGCTTCACATCAGCCATCAGAATGAGGAAAAATATCAACAACTTATTGTTAAGCTCACAGCTATGACAACTACATAATAACCATAAGGATCTTGATCCTAGTTGTTAGCAATCTTTTTCACTGTCATGTGATTTAAAAACAGAGTTAAGAACCCCATCAATCAAGGCCCCTGCTTCTGAGAACCTACACCCAATGAAACCTGGATGTTCTTACCACTCACCCACTCTGTGTTTCATTCCTTTCCCTGTTTTCCCCTACCCACCTGCTCTCGGCACAGCTGCCATGTCAAACCTACGACTTTGAACGATTGATGGCTGTGAATGTTTGCAGAGTTTGATCTATGTTATGTTGGGGAAGTGGGAGGCTTCTGAAATGAAACGCAATGCGCAGCCTATTGAGGAGCACCGAGAGGGATTCTCTGCAGTTACGTAAAACATTAGTCATCCCGGCATGCTTCATTTTTATATCTAGAACTTTTTCCCTTTCTCTTTTGTTTCTTGAGACCTTGAGACCTCCAAATAGAAAACAGGAGAACCTGGAGAGAAACAAATTTGGCCTTTCTACCCTGGGGTGGAGGTGGGTTTTTCTCAAACCTTTGGCATCCAGAGACCCCTTGGAAATTATAAGAATTTGGAAAGACCTCTTTATTCATGCAGCATTCACTGCGTTCAAAAAATGGCAAGATACAGTCAGGTCCATAAATTTTGGAACGAATGTTTTTTTTTTTTTTTTTGGCATTTGACCTCTCCATGAACTCAGGGGTATGAGCGTTGTCAGGACTTTCAGGTTTAATTCAAGGGATTTGAGAAAAATCTGTGGCAGTAACCATTCAGAAATGACAGCCATTTTCATATATTCACAAACATACACATTTTGGTGGGGCTCATAAATAATGGAACAAAGCAACATAATTAGAAAACTGTTGCACTCAGTGATGGCCTGAAGTCTGGAACCCATGGACATAACCGAATGCTGCTTTTCCTCCCTCTGGATTCTTTGCCAGGCCGTTACCGCAACTGCCTTCAGCTGCTGAACGTTTTGGGGTCTTTCTGCTTTCAGTCTTGTCTTCAGTAAGTGAAAAGCATGCTCTATTGGGTTGAGAACGGGTCACTGAACTGGACAATGAAGAATATCCCATTTCATTTTCCTTGGGTAGCTTTGACTGTATGTTTTGTGTCATTATCCATCTTCAGTATGAAATGACGTCCTATCAGTTTGTAAGCATTTGGCTGAATCTGAGCGGAGAGTATACTGACTGCTACTTGTATCAGGAGTCAGGCTCCGTCCATAAACACCAGGGGTCGGTTCCATTGGCAGCCATAGACGCTTCTACTTCTCTATACGATCAGGTTCATGTAAAAATGTGCAAACAAGAGCAACAACATGACACAATGCCAATACTTTAGAATTCTTGACTTTGTCCAAATCTTTAAGTGTTTCATTCCAAATTCATTAGTGGTGTACTGATGCCAAGTGCCAAACAATTTATCTATGTTCCAAAAATGATGTGCCTGACTGTTTTTAAGAGATCAAAGGAAAAAAGCGAACCAGGAAGAAACCCTGGCACTGAGGATCGTATCACGCTGGATTAGCAATAACATTATACACTGTACCATCATGTTGACTATTATTATTATTATTATTATTATTATTATTATTATTATTAGATGTTTCTAATTCCTCAAACTGTTTTTGGGACACGCTCCTCTTTGTTCATCGCCTCTGTCCCCACGCCCGCTGTTTTTTTGTTTTGTTTTTCGCCCGGACTGCACCCAATGATGTCATCTAGACCACGTCAAGCGCAAACGTCACCGAACCCAGAGCGACGGGGCTGTCCTGCTTTCACTGCGCACTCAGTCTTAATGAAAAAGCTTCTCCTGGTCCGGTGCCATGCTCGCTCTCCATCTCCAGTTCCACCTGATCATCTGCGTCCTCGAAGACGTTGCGGGCCTGGCACTGATTCCTCATGAAGATGTAATACACTGTAGAACTTGCTGCTGATTTTATTGTGATGACAGGTATTGCTGTCTCGTTTAATGAGCATCTGAGTGTGTGTGTGTGTGTGTGTGTGTGTGTGTGTGTGTGTGTGTGTGTGTGTGTGTGTGTGTGTGTGTGTGTGTGTATGCATGTGCTCAGTGTGTGTGTGTTGCACTGCAGTGCTGTTGTACCCTGCAGAATCCAGCCCCATGTACCGTGCTGCATTCACCACAGCACAGCAGTGACGTCATCGGCCTCCTCATCCTCAGCTGATGGAGAAGGTCGAGGATAGGGTGAGGCTGACCGGCGGGATAAGCCCCGCCCACTCTGTCCAATCCATCTTTCCTTCTTTTCGCTAACCGTGGACTGAAAGGAGGTGAAAAAAATATGAATGAATCTGCAGCCATTCTTAATCTCATCTCTCTTTCTATCTCTCATTCACTCGTCCTTATTTCCTTCATGCTTTGGTTTTTCTCCCCCCTCCTCCCTTTCCATTCCCTCCTTCTCTCTCTCTCTCTCTCTCTTTCTCTCTCCATCTCCATTAGCTCACTACGTGCAGAGAGAGAGAGAGAGAGAGGGAGAGAGAGAGAGATGTAGCGACTGTTGCCGAGCAGATTACAGCCTGTAAGCCTCAGGCAGGTTGAGTCTGAATGACAAGCTTCCGTTTCTGAAAAATCAGGCCTGATGTATACATATCTCAGGTTTGACTGCATCATCGCCGTGGCAACAGCGGACACCTCTACCTTCAGCATCCCGCCGTCCGTCCATCCCGGTTTCCTTGCAACGTTTTTTTTTTTTTTTTTGTGTCAGGAAGAAAAGCTGCCGAGGTTGGGTGGATTCATTCAGCCTGGTTTTCTCAGAATCCATTGAGAAAAAGAGTCAGAAAGGGAGGGTTGTGCTGCAGTGTGTGTGCGAGCATGTGTGTGTGTGCGTGTGTGTGTGTGTGTGTGTGTGTGTGTGGGAATATGTCTGAGTGAATGAGAGCGAGCGAGAGATTACGAGTGTGCAGTTTGTGAACATTATGAGGTCACTCTGCACCAGAGCGCATTTTAATGGTACATTTTAATGTGTTTAAGATGCTGCTATAATAATAATAATAATAATAATAATAATAATACAAATAATAATAATAATAATTATTATTATTTTATTCAGTGTAACCCTTTCAATGTGTATATAATCACATACACTTTTGTTTCATGCAAAAATAGTCTTTTATTTTGCACGCTTTAACAATTTCATTAAAATCTGATGATTCACGTTACACCAAGTCCATCCGTCTCCTCGTCACGTGATTCATTACAAACTGTTTTGGCCAATGATTTATAATTAGCGCATCAGAAGTAACAATAAAACAATAGGTTCTCGGCCTTTTGGACCCAGGAATAAACTCCTCAGGTTTGATGGAGCTGCTCATGCGTTGACTCACTTCTACCTCGGAGACTCGTCTCACCTCCACCGCACACTTCTCACGTCTCCTTCTCCGCCGCTCTGACTTTTCCCTCAAATGCACGGATTCTGTACGTGTCGATTCCAGAGCCGCATCCATCGGGGGCTGCGTTAGGACACGGATTACGTCATGGCGTCTCGGGTCCTATAATCGAGATGCTTCAAATACAGCCTTTTTTCCCCCCTGAAAATGACGGATGCAACAGTTTCAATAAAAATTGAAACGTAATAATAATCTTAATTATAAAACAAACAGATTTACACGGTGGCCTAGTTGTTAGCACTGTTGCTTCGCACCTCCAGGGTCCGGGTTCGATTCCCGCCACGGTGTCTGTGTGCGTGGAGTTTGCATGTTCTCCCCGTGCTTGGTGGGTTTCCTCCGGGTGATCCGGTTTCCTCCCACAGTCCAAAGACATGCAGGTTAGGCTAAGTGTGTGCGTATGTGTGTGTGTCCTGCGATGGATTGGCACCGCGTCCAGGGTGTACCCCGCCTCGTGCCCTAAGTCTCCTGGAATAGGCTCCAGGCCCCCCGCGACCCTGAATACAGGATTAAGCGGTTTAGATGAGTGAGTGAGTGAGAAATAAAATCAGCTCCCTGAGAGACAGGTTTGTATAAATGTACACAAAAATACACAAACTTATCCAACAACAGCTCGGCTCCAATCATCCGACCTCATGCCACAATCTTCTCCTTTAATCACCATCATTGTCATTACGCTGACACAATGGTGAGGTCAGAAACATGGTGGCGCGATTAGGAAGCCCTCCGTAGACCAGACTGTCTCATTTCAGTTCGAAGCCTATAGGCCACGTAGTCCATATCTCTGGAAGGAAATGAGACACAAACATCGACACGTCCCCACACCTTAATAACTTTATAACATGATTTTGGTCTTCAAGCTCACCAGCGTAGTAGAGATTTGTACTCATTCAGTAATATTTGGATTTAGTCTTTACATATGCTATACATTACGGCACAGTGAATGTTTTTATTCTCATATCCCAGCTCGTTAAGAAGCCGGCGATCGGATCATAGGGTTGGTCATGATACAGCGACAACTGGGCGACCCTTTGATCAGTTTGACCAGAGCCTTAACCCACTGAGCTTCCTGTATACAGAATCAATCTGTAATCCCATCATCTGATTTTCCTCATCTCATGGTTTCCTGACTTTTATTTCTTTAAGGATGACTTCGCACTGTCTCCCCCTCCCTCGTCCCCCTGCTGGTCAGCCTTGTAATATCGTTCCTTACACTTGTGCACGAGTACACTTCTCCGGCACAGCAGGGGGCAGTATGCACCTGGTTAATTTGGTTAACTTGACCTACGCTTTATATTATCGATATTTGACAGGAAATCCTAAAAGAGCGATCCTCTCACCTTCTTTCCTACCTTTTTCACTTTAGCCAGATTAGCGCATTTGATGACATCATATTCTAAACAGCAGTCCAGTCTGTGTTCAGGTACGATTAGCTCTCATACCAGTTAGCTGCAACGTACTTGAGAGCACCTTTTTCGACAGCATGGGACGGTGATCTCTGTCCGGCTTCGGTTCAAATGTTCAAATGTCAAAACATCAGTCAAATGTATCAGACTTTGGGGTGAAGAGGACTCGGATCTGTGTCAGAGTGCCAAGCGTGAAAGCAGCCTTCATCATCTCTTCACAGACTCCCTGTGTTTCACTAGTGCTTGGATATTATCAAGGTGGAAAGTTTTCTCGCTGGAGTTCGCCGGAGCCATGATTGGCCTGCCTGTGCCATTCACGTCTGAAACGCCGGCCTCCCAGGAACTCCGTCAATGGCCCAAACATGTGGAAATGACGTGGTGCGAGGTCAGGACTGTACGGGGGATGTGGCAATCACTCAATCAAAGTGGGGTCGATGAATGATTGCCATCTCTTGTGCAAGTGGTTACGGTGTTGGACGACTGATCGGAAGGTCCCAGGTTCAAATCCCCGCAACCACCAAGTTGCCACTGTTGAGCCCTTGATCGAGGCCCCTTGACCCTGAACTGCTCAGATGTATAATGAGATGTAAGATGTAAGTTGTTCTGCATAAGGGCGTGTGCCAAATGCTGTAAAGGACTGTGTATTCACTCTGCACAATGTATTGGCACCCAGTGTTTAAAAAAAACAGCAGACTGATGAGGTAAATGGGTGCCAATACAGAGTATGTAATACGGAGTTAAATAAATGTAAATGTATTGGCACCCCTCTACCTCATCAGTCAGCTGTTTTTTAAACACTGGATTCTGTAAACTGTAAATCTAAAATTTTAAACATATAAAACTATTTAGACTTTCTAATTTTCAGGCTATTTTTAGAATGTATGTCAGACACCAATTAGTCTGTTTCTGAACAATTAGTAGCCCGAGGCGCAGAGTGCTCCTAATCAATTATTTGACATGCCCCCTTGTCCCATGTCACTATTGACTGCTGGTTAAAAGGACGTTAATTAGCCCGACTTTTGCTCAACCAGAAGTTGATCAATACTGGATGTTACAAAGCGCTAACATCAGAGACATTCTTTCCATAAATGTTGGAAACCTCCTGATGTAAGCCGGTTATTTATAGCCTTAGATTTTGTAAAGCCGTACAAGTCCCCGTGAATAGGCTGTTACTATGGAAACAATAAAGTACTAAAATAAGTTTATTCATATAAATCTATGGATATCTTCAGAGCTACGGTTATATAAAATGACCTGAATTTTATATAAATGAAATTTCTCTAGTATTTTCAATATTTCACAGTATCGAAGCAATATATACACTTTGCTGCTGTGTAGAGTGGCAGGGTGAGGGGGTTTAGTTTTAAACTTGATGGTCGAGTGAAACAGTGATGAAAAAGGACTCCGGTGCTGCCATCTGCTGGGCAAAGTTGGTAAAATGGGCGCAGTGATGTTCACTGGAACACAAACTATAATTTTTCCTTATAATCACTGGATTTATTTATTTTTTTTGTGTTATCATATGTTATTAGGTTTTGAAAATTTTACTGGGGAAAACTTTGTTATTATTATTTTTGTAATATTATATTCGAGCTAATCTCGAACCCTGTGATATACGCGTACCCCACGAGATCCTGGGATTGGCTCCAGGCTTCCCATGCCCCTGAACACGATAAGCAGAATCTCATGGAGAATGAGTGAAAGTTAGTGAGAGAACGTTTTTTTAGCTTATAGTCTATAAATGTTTTTTTTGTATTTTTCATTGTTCTATTGTATATTATTACCACATAATGCCTACTATATAAATGATATGTACAATGCATCTCAATAAATTAGAGTATCAGACTTACAGTAAATTATAATTCATACAGTATAAATATATTTTTTGTTGGTGTGTCCTGCTTCCTCTTGTGAAGCTTGTATGGACACCGGGTTAATAGCTGACAATTAGCAACATGGTGGTTATGGGTGTTCGAACCTCCAACCCTCCTGTCAGTAACCCAGAGCCTCAACTGCCTGAGGCACCGCTGCCCAATTACTATTATTACCATTGTTTATTTTTGTTCAACTTACATATTATATGTAAATGGAAATTCTGTTTTTAGCTCTTAATTGGTGAAGAAGCACATTTGGTAATTACTGTTGGATTTGTACATTTGTATATTTTTGTATTTTTTGTGGTTGAGGAACTCTATAGAGCTTTTATTGAAATATTCGAAAATTTCACATTTTACAATTTCAAGACTTTAGTATTATAATTATTTTACTTTGTGATTTTTGTCCCCCAAAATATTTTATTCCTCAATTAAGTTACTATATGTTTCCTCACCTGGAAAAAGCAACAAAATGCAAAAACAAGCAAAACAAAAAATACAGACGAGATAAAATCGCTTTTATTTAATTATGAAAATAGGCAAAAATACAAAAAATAATACAAAAATATACAAATCCCACGGAAGTTACACATTTGATTCTTTGCCCGATTGGGGAGAATATGGTAACGTCACTGACATTAATTTGCAACATAAAGCTGACAATGGAAAAATTTGAAAAAAAAAATCAGAAAAGTAAAAAAAAAAAAAAAGTCTTGAAAAGTTTACATTTTTAATTTCTGAGTATTTCAATGAGGGCGCTATATGGAGATATGTTTCCTCATCTGTCTAAGGTAAGCATTTTCCAATATCTGTATATATATAGGCATATTTATTTAAAAATTATGTGCAAATATACAATTAAATAAATAAATAAATGCCGAAATGTATTAAATACAAATAAATACTTTATTTAATACACTTGTCACATGCCTAATTAAGGGCTAATTTAAATTTTTTTTTAAAAAATTCCAGTGTAAGATAATCCAAAAAGTCGTGATGTGAAATAATCTAAAAAGTATAATAAATTTACACAAATCATTTTCTTTTTTTTTTTTTATTAATTGGTGCTTCAACCACTTTCTAGACAATTTTATAACTGAACAGAAATAGATGAGTACGTGAGAGACTCTGTGGCTATAAAATGAGACATACGATGAGATCTGTGTGTTTTTCCCAAGCACTCGTCCATATCAGATCTGTTCGGCTTCGCCTCGGGATTCGCTTCGTTCCACAGATGTTACTTTTGTGTCTGAAGTTCTTGAACCCCCTGAACTCTACATGTTGTTGTGTCCAACATCACCGTTGTACATGAAGGCTACTGTCGTCGGGGGCGTGGCTACCTCAGAACCTCTGAGTCATCGCGGAACGACTGCTTTCATCTTCGACAGGTTGGACGCTGGAGATGTTGGAGATGAAGACTGATGCTGATTTGCTGCTTCTTTTTTTTTTTTTTAAAGAAGAAGATGAAGAAACATTGATTTTCTGCAGATGTTTCAATCTGTAATTTCGAATCTTTAGTTTAAAGTCTTTCCAAGTCAAAGGACTCGAGTTCAAGTGAAGTCACGAGTCTTTGATGTCAATTTGAAGTCACCAGTTGCTCGACCAGTGTCTGGTTTCCACTGCGACAGTTACAGACGGGCACGCTGCAGATTACACCAGATTAAACAGATCTGTGTTATTAAACCAGGACAATGTGGAACTTTTTCTAAAAGTTTGTTTGGTGCTACACGTCCTCGCCTTCAGAACACAGAACACAACACACACATGCGGTCCCTGTCCCTGATGATTATGGTCTATGTTTGCTTTAACGACGATGTTTTATCTCATAATGGCGCTTCACCTTATTGCTTTTAATTATCGCCACAGTTTCGGAACGTATGAGACAAACTGATTTTAAACTTTCATTGAAGAATAAACATACATTGATCTGTCCATTCATCTTTGACAGTTCAAAATTTTCATAATCTACTTGCTTTTTTTTGGGGGGGGGGGGGGGCGGGGGTATAACACATGCTGTGTTGTGCTTTCGGGCGCTTTGTAGGTGCGTTATGGTTGTTTTTGTGTCTTCCACATAAGACTAAGGCGCAGTCCCCTTCTCAGCCAGTTGTCCCAGGTTAAACGCTTCCTTGGGTCTGTAAGATAGAGAGCAGAGAAGAAGGGCCGTGGGTTTTGTAACCAGTCAGTTCTACTCACCCGTCTGGTGTTGGTTCGTCCCTGTTTTGGGTGTTGTTGACACTGGGATGGTAGGTGCTGTACTGCTAGATACAGTTGGGGTGCCCCGCCCCTTCTGTGCATGAGATGGAGCTGATCATGGTGCTGAATATATGCTGGCTTTTCCTCTTCTTGGTTGAGTGTGAAGGTGGCAGATAGGCTCTGGCTCTCGGCTCACCGTCACTTATATATGTACTAGTTGTAACACACCAGCAGATGGCAGAACAAGGCTGCGCACACAGTCACAGGGAGAACCGACCTTCATATGTCAGGGCGCCAAAAGACAATGTCCTGTATATATCGGGAGCTGTGCAACTAGTGCTATTCTGACCACATGCGGTTCCAGCAGTCAGGACAAAAAGGGCTGCGTGAAATTCTGTGTAAAACTGGGCAGATCTGCCACAGAGATGTTTGGCAAGATCCAGCAAGTTTATTTGTTGGATCAAGTTTATTTGTTGAACAAGTTTAAAGTGTTAAGTCCAGTTTCACTTTTTTCACGCAGCCCTTTTTGTCCTGACTGCTGTTTTGGTATGTTGCAGCCTGATACTCCAACCATCCATCTAGAAACCTCTGTAGTCCAACTGCAATGAGTCGTTCGAGGTGTTTTGAGTGGTGCATGCGCTTCAAGAGTGGAAGAACATCACTGGAAGACAAAAAAAGGTCTGGAAGACCTTCAACGATCTCAACTTGTGCCTGATGATCATCGAAGAACAATCCAGACCATTGCTGTGACTGTCGGTGTGTCATATGCAACACTCCAGCCAATCCTCATGTGTGATTTAAAAAATGTGCCATTTTGCTGACAAGTTCGTCCTCAGGCTGCTGATCCAGAAGCAGAAGGAACATTGCTGTGTGAAACCAACAAAGTTCCAAGAACTCTGTCAGTGTGCCGTGGATGACCCGTCCTTCATGTTGAGGATCATCAGTGACGAGACTTGGATGTACGGGTACGACCCTGAGATGAAGCAACAGTCTTTACAGTGGAACGGTCCTTGACCTAAAAAGACGAGCCAGGTCTGCAGCTCAACATGCTCATCGTCTTTTTTTTTTTTTTTTTTTTACATTTGCCAGCATTGTGCATCAAGAATTCGTCCCCAGGGGCCAGATGGTCATTAGCAAACTTTGCTAACGTTTACTAATGATCTGTGGCATGCAAGAGTCTCTTTTTGATACCCCTTGTGTGTGACAGAAGTGCATGAAGGGAATCTTATGAGTCATCTGGTGCAACGTAACTATAGTGGAGCATCAATAACAAACGGCAGGGGCAAAATCAGAAACACATTCATGTTAACTCGGAACAGAAAGCGGAGGTCCTTACTATCATCCTGAGAGCTGACAAAAGGAAAGTTGGAAGATGTTTCAAGTTTCAAGTAACAGGAAAAAAGGAATTACTAAAATGTCTCTTTTTTAATCAAATACATTTATATGGTTTCATTTATTTTAGACACGCAGCAGCAGTATGAGGATGCTGAAAGCGAGGGAGACCTTAGTGGGGCAACAAAAAGGCATTTACCCTGGCTTCCCTAGACTGCGAGTTCAAATCCTGAGACATGGAGAGAGAGTCCAAGAGAAAAAAATTGTCTGTGCTCTTTGGCAGACATCTGCATTTGTGAGCTCATGTATGAGGATGACGGCAAACAGCGCATTCCTTTGAGTGTATTACACAACTTTATGATGTACACTGAGCAGCAGTGTGAAAATAATATACTGCATTGCTGGTTGGCTTTGACGCGTCTTGGATATCACGACGCCTCACTAGGCTAACAGGATAAACATCAAGGGGTCGCACACAACTTGGCACAGGCTTTACACCAGATGCCCTTCCTGACACACCCCTCCCACTTTTCTTACCGGGCTTGGGACCGGCCCGGCATGTAGTGACTGGGTAATATGGGGTGTGACAACCATCAACAGCAGGGATCGACAGATCCCCCAAAACAACAACCTAGAGCCTGAGCCGCCTGAGCCACTGCTCCCACTAGGAGGATAACAAACTGGACCAAGGTTGCGTTGGTGTGATTGGCAGGGGAGGGTACGTGTACGCCCCTACCAATTTTGCTCATGCTATTAATCAGACGTTTTTGTGGTTATTTTACTAATCTGTGTGAGATCCAGGAGTGTGAAGACTCACTGTGACCAACTTTTCCGACTGTGTAGACAGATAAACATTTACACCAAGCGCTTGCTATTACAGATATTTTTGGCTGTGCCCTGCTGCCGTAACGCATTAGTCTCTTCATTCATAGCTGGCTAATCCGCTTCTATCTCCTCGCCTCGCACACGTTTTCTATTAGCGGAGTCTCTTCCTGTTTCCTCTCGCCTCATTGACACACACTTTTGCAATCTGACTTTCATCTCTCTATGAATCATTTAAAATTTCTTTATTTCCTTTCCAGAATTCTTAGTCAAACGGAGCAGCTATGTGACAGTCATCCAAGTCTTCTTCAAAGTTACGAGTGTGTTGTTGATTAGTTGTAAAATCTGTTTATGAACCGGATAACTATAGCAAGACATACGCTTACTGATCAGATGCCATCACATGACACTCGAGCACAGATCTGATTTATTTCATAGACACCGGTTCAACAATCATACATTCATTTCTCCTTTATAGTTACAGTCCATTCAGAAAGTGTTAAGTCCAGTTTCGGTATGTTGCAGCCTGATACTCCAACCATCCATCTAGAAACCTCTGTAGTCCAACTAGTGCCCAACCTGGGGGGGGCCACGGGTGACCATTGTATTCTGTCCTCTCTCCCCCTCTCTCTCTTCCCTCTCTCTGTCGAGCTACACATGTCGTTCCTGAGCTGCCAGTGATCCAGACTCCCTCTGCCGTCCGGACCTGTCTTACCCTTCCTGGTGCCCCGCTTCTCGTCACATGGATGCCCCGTGTGTCTCTTTGGGATGCGTCTGGTGTCTGTGGATGGTTTCACTCTACCATGAAGACGGTTCTGGCCTCGACTGATGTTGACAGTTGTTTCTCTGAGGACTTGACTTGGCTGCAGTTGCTCAATAGTTCAGGACTGGAATTTCCTACAAGTCTACCTGAGTC
>JAQQZT010000002.1:29216230-29237457 GCA_030068275.1 Clarias platycephalus | reverse complement strand
GTATTCACAGTCTGCAAAAATGTTTAGGTAGGTTGTATGTGTCAAAGTGACAATCACATTAGCGTACACACACACACACTCATTATTCACACACTATAGGGAATTTGGGAATGACAATGAGCCTAACCCTGACTTTGGAAACCAGAATACCTGGAGGAAACGCACCAAGCACGGGGAGAACATGCAAACACCAAGCAGACAGGACCGAGGCAGGAATCCAGCCCTCAACCCTGGAGGTGCGAGGCCACAGTGCTAATCGTAATAATATTGTACTGATGGTCCCCGGCAATTCCTGTCTCTATTAGTCCGTATCCGTGGCCTTTCTTTGTCTTGCGTGCTTCACGTCTGCTTTCCTGCTCTTTCAGAAATCTCAGGTGTTCAGGTGTTTCTTTAGGTTCAGTGAAAACCCTTTCCTGTGTGCAAAGCTACGATGTGGAGCACAGATTATGATCACAGACACACGTGTTAGCCATGTGTACATTGATTTTTTTTTCTAATCAAAGTGAACTCTAGCGTGCAAACTCGTGAACAACTGCGTCAACAGGAGAAATCGGCCTTACTCATCCGTAGCACAGTGCTAAAATTATTTGTAGAATAATAAATATGAATCGTATGCCAGGAAGCACGCTGCGGATTGGACGGTGTGGAGGTGCCTGGATCCAGTCTCCTGTGGTGCGCTCTTTGAGATAAGGTTCTGAGATGAGATGATTTATGGAGTTGTTCTCAATTAACCAGTCTCCAGATGGGCCTTCAGATGCGACTGAATAAAGCTTAAGGGCAGGAGTGTTTTATCTCTTGCACATGTAAGCACACATGAACATGCACACAGAAACGTAAGTGGATGAAGATGTGAGGCTGAAACCGCCGTGGCAGGTGTAGAGTAATGTCGAGCAAAATTGTGAAAATATCAATAAACCGAGACATGAATAAACTATTGTCTGCGCTCCCGGACCAACTCTCAACAGCGCTAATATTTAAGACTGTGTTTTATTCTGTACGCATTATTGCATTTTATTTCAAAAGCTACAGGATTTCATCACTTCAATTTCTACGTTGCACCAGTAGGTGACAGTGCGTACCCAGTCGATTGTTATGCCTCACTAAACAGAGCGTTAAAAAAAACTAAAACGGTCTGCTCAGGCACATGTGTGCGTGGGTGCATGAGAATCAAGGGTGTTGGTCTTCTATTGTTATTTCAAGCATGCAAAAGTTTCAGCGAGTCCGTTTTGCGGCCCAGTAAACTCCAAAGATCTCAAGAGTAAAATGCGCAGTGTCTGTGTCTTGTTATGTAGACGCTGTTATTTATTACACAATGTTATGAGTTATGCATTGATTTGCGGAGCGAGAAAAAAAAAAAAAACTTTAATAACATCCACTGATTCGATAACAGCTGCTCTTCAATGAGTAACAGGGTTGAGGAGTAGCAAACAGAAAATATACATATGTAATAGGATGAGGACATTAAGGACATTTCGATCATTTAATAAAAAAAAAAAAAGATGAATCATTTGATTTCAGTCTGTAATTTTGGTAAGGGAGAAGCACATTAAGGTGACCTTGTGAGTCAATCTTGCAATATCACGGAAAATCAAACGATATTGGGTTCAGTTCACACATGTTGTGAATGACCTAAAATATTTATTTTTATCCGTTCTAACTGATAATCGGCATTTATATTGTGTCTACAAGCGAAAAAACGAGAAATACATATTTCCATATTTCCATAAATTTTTGTATATGCCAGAGATCAAACAAGCCACTTCGATTTTCCCTCTAACATGACCTCATATAACAAAAATCCTCCCCAGGCTTGTTGCTCAGATCTGCTGTCCTTTTGTGGCTGGGGGTCAGGAGTAGCTCATTTACATAAACCACTGTAGTATTGGTTGGGCCATGAGTGCATCTCTCTGTACTCACAATATTATAGGGGTTTGGGCCATGAGTATGTGCTTCTGTACCTCCACGATTAGAGGAGTTTGGACCTTGAGTAAATGTCTCGGTACATCCACTATCAGAGGGGTTTGGGCCATGAGTACATTTATTAGTACCCCCACTATATTAGGGGTTTGGCCCATAAGTGTTACTGCACCCCAACTCTTAGAGGGGTTTGGGCATTGAGTATGTGTTTCTGTACCCTGACTATTCGAGGAGTTTGGGCCATGAGTACATGTTTCTGTATTTCCCAACAAACAGAAGGGGTTAAGCCATGAATATGTGTTTCTGTACCCCCACTATAGTAGGGTTTGGACCATAAGGTTGTGTTTCTGTCCCCCCACTATTATAAGGGTTTGGGCCATGAGAACAGGTTTCTGTACCCCCATAGGGTTTGGACCACAAGGTTGTGTTTCTGTTCCCCCACCATAGTAGGGTTTGGACTATGAGTTTGTGTTTCTGTTTCCCCACTCTTCTAGGGGTTTCGGCCCTGAATAACTGTTTCTGTACCCCCTCTATTAGAGGGGATTGGGCCATGAGGTTGTGCTTCTGTTTCCCCACTATTATAGAGGTTTGGGTCATAAGAAAGTCTTTTTGTACCCCCACTAGAGATGGGGTTTGGGCCATGAGTACTTGTCACTGTACCTCCACTTTTTGAGAAGTTTGGTTCATGAGAAAGTGTTTCTGTAGCCCCACTATTGTAAGGGTTGGGGCATGAGTACATGTTTTTGTACTTACACTATCAGAGAGGTTTGGGCCAGAGTATGTGTTTCTGTACACGCACTATTAGATGGATTTTGGCTATGACCCCCACTACAGTAGGAGTTGGGCCATGATTGCATGTTTCTGTACCCCTTCCATAGTAGGGGTTGGGTCATGAGTGAAAACTTTGAAAATATGTTTTCAAACTAAATTTGAAAACATATTATCAGTGCAAGACAAAACATGGAATCACCCAAGCAGCTATATCGGATGTTCATGAGAGAGTGAGAATGAAGATGGTTTTGCATTTGAACTTTTGGACTCTTTAAAATTTCTGCCCCGTGACAAGTTATTGTTTCCTGCTGTGGCTGAGTTGCTGGATTCTGGTCAAGTCTTCAGTTTCATGTGTTTCCAATGAGTCAAGCTGCCAGCGCAACTGATTAATCACTAACATCATGTGAAAGCCTTTGAGTGAATGGTCTTCCCATTGGTGATGTATGGTGACACAAAAATCATGCTGAGGAACGTATAGATTAAGAGGAGAGGTCTAATCCAGTAACCCTATCTCTGTCTGATTAAGGCTTAAAATATCTCTGTTTAGAATTAAACCAGAAGTGGGTGTGGTCTTGCAAGGAACAAGATTGTTTTCAATGTTGTTTTTTTTTTTTTTACTAAATACATATGAAACCTTACATGTTGATATAAATTTTAACTACGTAATAAAACAATATTTTTTCCCAGCAGAGATATGCTGTCTGTGCAAACATGTAGCAAGAAAAAAGCAGCAGTTTGTACAGAAGTATGGTAGAAATATGGTTTGGGTATCAGTACAAAAGTGTTTTGAAAAAAAAAAAAGATTTTTTTTCACATTTAATCCATGTTTAGGTTCCACGTTCATTTTCTTTCTCCAGATATCAGATGTAAACCACCTGGCCAGAAAAATCATTCCTGCACAGTCCAACCCTGACAGTTTGGAGGGAAATCTTAAGCAGCAGCCTGGGTGTAACCTCATCTACTCCATAAATGATCGGCCACCGTGGCACCTCTGCCTTTTACTGGGCTTCCAGGTGAGAAACAATCACTTTTACAGAAAACCAATTGGACTGGCTCAGTCATGTGAAGGATGACACAATCCTCATTAATGTTACAACCCAAGAACATCCATGACAATACATGTGCAAGCTTCTTGAAGACATCTATACTGTATATACATCATTTATTTGGCAGGCACTTTTATCCAAAGCTGAGCCCAAGAGAAGGTAAAGGCTTTCCTTGTGACATACAGATCAGCGTCCATCATCCGTTATGGTCATACTTTTCTTTGATCCTCAACTCCAATTAATGGGAATTTGGCCAAACCGTATATTGGCCAAACCGAATCTTTATTAGGAAGTATAGGTTTACACTAACTATTTTCAAGGCCATTGTTTTCCCGGTACAGCATTTAAAAAATGTAGCAGGTTCAGTGGGCAAGTGACACAGATCTTCTTTGGAAGATAAATCTTAATTATCTACAAAAATTTTGTACTTTCAGTCCTTCTTCATGCGGGTGAAAAAATAACACGGATATTATCATTTTCCCAAAGAAATGAGAACAAGTCGCAAGAATGAGACAAGTCTTAGCTTGAGATTGGTCCAATTCAATACTGAAAAGGTCTTGAGACCGGAGTTGAGTCTTACATGGCAATAGGCATTTGGCACTGGTGTCATGTTGGTTTCGTTTCCCACAGCCTGTTGAGATACCAGAGTACAGGCTTTAAATTGAAGAACTGTATGCATTAGATGTTTGTCTGATAGGCGATATGATATACATTTTGGACAAGTTAGAAGTTTACTCTTTTTGAAACACTATTTAACATGGCTACTTTACTGGCTATAATTACATTTTTTTTTTTTGCAAAGTAGCAATATTTATACTTTAGTCTATTTTCTCAACACCGCTGCTGCACATACCATAGCATTCAAGACCTTTCATTATGTTACTCAAGCTAACCTAACCGAATTAGGGCATCTGTCGTTCACTTATAAAGTACACACCTCCATTCTGGAAACCCACTGACACTTAACACACCTGATCTGAGATAATCTAATTCTTTAGGAATATCTACGTTACTTCTGTAACGTGTCTTCGATTACTGCTGGAATGATAGCCTGGGATGCTTGCCGTCCAGAAATGTATGGAGATTCATGGACTAAGGGCTTTTTGTGTACTCGTGTAGAAGATCAAAGAGAGAAGAATGAGTCAGTGGAAAGAAAGAGGCCCATGCTGTCCCTGAATTTAAATCAGGTTATGAGTGAATGTTAGATTCAGGAATCAGTGCAGCATCACAAAGTACATAACCTAGTGGTCAACTCCTTATTAGGGTGATCTGATACATATGGTTTATTGTGTGTATTTTCAAAGCTTTAATATTAATACCAGATTAGATAGTGTGTTAGGAAGAACTGCATGCTGCTTCAAAAACTTTATACGAGTGGCGTTCAAGTCAAAGTGGATCTTTTGATTACGTCGAATAACTGACCACAGTTCTAAGCGTACAGTAAAAACTCCCTCCTGCACACTAGTGCACTTTTCCCAGTGTTTCACTAGTGCTTGAATTCCATCAAGGTAGAAAGTTTTTTCAGTACACCCGGAGCCATGATCGGACTGCCTGCTACACGTCTGAAACCCCGACCTCCCAGGAACTCCATTAATGGTCAAAACAAGGACAGTATGTGGAATGTGGCAACAACTCCCAGCCGAGTTCCTGTAATGCAAGTGGTGTTGATGAGTGATTGTGTGTCCTGTTCGAAGAGACAGATGCGTCTCTTCCGCAAGTTGGCCACAAGTTATCCGTCGATTTTCAAGGATCAGGCGTTCCACTCACTGAACGTTCATGGGAACGACTTCACGACTAAGAGTCTCATCACCCGTACTGTGCTTGAAGTCTTCTGTGAATGTCAATTGCTTTTACACCTTCATTCAGCGGAAATTTCATCACAAGTCCTGGTTTAACTCACACAAATAATTCAGTTTGAAACCTCTAGTTTCTCAAAAGTTTTTCAAACCTTTATATATGTGTTCGTTATTTATTTTTTTACAATATACAGTACGTCAGATGGAAATTTGCATGTTTAAACCTGCACCAATTAACACAACACAACACAACGCTTTAGTTTAACGGTGATGCTGCAAACCACAGATAACCGCCAAGGGCACTGAGAATCACCCCGATACCTGTTCGAGCGCATGTGCATGCATGCTGAGACTTTCCAACAAAAGAAACAGAGTGACAAAATAATGCATGACAGTTTTTGTAATAAATATCGCTGTCATATTGGCATCTTTTCATGAAAATTGTTTACTGAGTTCTTGCCAAGTTGCCGCTGGATCCGAAGTCCCCCGTGGGAATACTAACAGGGTCCCATACTTCCATTACTAGCATTATGTTTCCTAGAATCACCTGGATATCATTTGTTGAAAACTAGAAGTATATTAAGATGAGTTGAAGAAGTAAAACCATTGACCCTGTAGGTGAAGGTGCATGATGATATAAAGAGAGTACAGTAGACCTTGTGAAAGGATGTGAAAGATCTAATCCATGTCATGTTAAGGTCTGTCCAGAGAGCCATATCAAGCCTAAGATGATGAGAACCATTAACCAGTAGGTCAGTCTCTGGTTAGACCTTGGAGTCATTCCACCATCACAAATGAATTGTTGGTTAGAAGATCAGACAGCTAGCATTCTGTCTGAATTATGCAATGGGTTTTTATACTGTGCACTTGCTGAAGGCTCTGTAGTTGCAACATCACAGAATGCTGCAACATTAATTGAGAAGAAAACATGGATTTATCCGTTCTAGGTCACTCCAACAATGAAGAGACAGTATACAAGGGAGAGATCCAGCACCAGACTCTTGGAAAATCTAGAGCCAGACATGTACCATAAGGTCCCCAGAGACGTTTCACCCAAGGTGATGACTTGCTGTTGTCCAACAGTCTGAAAAGAAAGGTGGGAAATAAGACCGAAAGTTAGTACAGTGGGAAGCAGGCAGTGTACTGGATCCAGTCCACTAAGCTGAGCTTTGTTGTCCATATGGTAACCATGTGAGACCTAATTTGTTTCAGATAAAAAAAAAGTTTGTTTAACAGGAATTCAGAGGAAAATCAGTCACCTGCTGGCGGAACAATCTTTAAAGCTGCAGAAACATTTTCTTGCTAGGCCTATTTATTCTTAATCCTTTATCATTATAGATGGGCTTAGAGGATGTTTGACAGAACTGCTCAAGTCCTGAAAAGTGCACAGGAAAGAGGAAATAACAAAAAAGAACTAAATAGGTACGTTTTTTGATGAAAATGTGAGGGCTTTTTATAATGACAATTATCAGTTCATCAGTTGCTACGGACATCTAAAGTGGTTGCTAGGGTATGGCTTGACAGCTTCACATTGATCCTGAGAGACCGATTGGTTGCCTGAGTAAAATGAACCCACCCCCATATCTTTATGATAATGAGATCCACAGTTAGGTTCAGTTTCAAAGTTCCTATGAAAGTTACCATAGAGGGGAATGCACTTCCTCTCTCAGTGGAGAGTACAACTATTGTTATATAAATATATAAATAAAATTGAATTGAATTGAGAGTACCATCACCATAATATGTCAATGGGACAAATTTGGGCACCTCTTGGTCCCCAGGGGTACAACTTATAACCTCTTGCGCGGTATCCAGCTTTTCAAATGTGGTAAATTTTATAGTTCTACAAAATTCTTCCTCTCTGCTAGAATCTGTCAAAGTTGGTCTCAATGTTAAGTCTGTGGGAGTTTTGGGGCGGTGAATTGCCCCCTCTCACCCCTCTCAAGCCGCACAATTTGACATCTTTTTCATGGATCTGCGACAAATGGTACAAATGGGACTAGTTACATGCCAAAGTTTGTAAGGAAGAGGAATACTAAAAAAAAAAATAAAGAAAATAAAGAAAAGCGAATGTCATGGCAATATCAGCTTTTTAGACTGCTGCATGTGAATGCTATAATAAGCGAGAAGGGGGAGGAGGAGGGGGAGGAGGATGGCCTTTTCAGAAACTCTTCAGCAGAACCTCAAATCATTAGCAAGATGGTTGGTCAAGGCTGGTTGTGAAATGGATAAAATAGACTAACTTTGAGCTTCTGGAGCCTCAACTCCATTGAGAATTTGTGGACTGTGCTTAAAAGTCAGGTCTGTGCCAGAAAACCAATAAATTAAATAAATTAAACAATACCATTTCTGCCCATATTCTGACAAATATTAGGTGTGATGTGTGTCTGTTTTTGTGATCTTGTATGTATTCCTGACCCTTGTTGAATTCAGGAAACACAAAATAAATATTAAAAAAATATATTTACCAAATGTTTTGGGTTTTCTTCAGACCCAAAGGAAAAGATTAAGTGTACGTAAACCACATTTATAGTAGTAAGTACTGTATATAATAAAAAAAATATTAAAGCATTTAGAAATATTAGCTGCAATCACTTTAAATAATTAGGTCAGTGGCTGAAAGGAGGAGAAATCTTGGTTTGCTTGATTTCTTATCATACATTATATACATATTTCCAGACGTAAATAAAAAGGAATGATACTCAACAAGACATGTTTCATATGGAATCTGCTTTATAGGGAAACATTTTAAGATGAAGTTATTTTGTCTGGTTTTAGGCTGCGCCCTTTCTGTACCCTTACTGTGAGCCAAAACACTCAGCGCGTCAGAGTTTATTAAAAATAATATTTAAACAGGCTAAAGTGCTGAGCATTTTCACATCTAGGTTTCGCTTCAGACTCACAGGGCTGCAGCAGTGATTAAAATCAACACGTACAGTATAAACTGTATATCTGCTGGGTTTGATGTAAAGCAGACCAAGCCAAAGGTTGCTGGGGTTAAGTGTGATTGATTAATTGACTTCTATCCTGAAATTAAACGACCTACAGTTGCAGGATTGTACAAACATTCCATTTCAAACTGTGATACAAAAAAAAAATAAAAAATAAATAAATACATTGTTTTAGAAAGTTTTTAAAAAAATAGCACACAACTAATTACCAATCAATCAAAGATAAATGCACAAAACACATTTTGGTAGCACCTACTGCACCATATCCAGCTGTTGTACCCAATGCTGCGATGCACACTGCATCATACTGTATGCACATCAATGCAAGACATTTTCACCTTTATTTTTGCCTTCAGATCATCAATCAAGTGTCTACCCAAAGAAAAAAGTCACAGGGTGTGATGTGATGTGATCCAGTCGGCACTTCCCCGACCAATCCATGTTTCTGCTTAAGCTTGCTCATGGTGATCTGTTTTTACAAATTCCAAACCTTTGAAAGATCTGTGCATCAGTCTTTAAATCACTCAACACACTGTTCTCTCTCCTGTGGATTTATTAAGCCTGGAGCGGGGAAGGATGAAGCAACAAAGGAAGATGAGAACGCTTGTCAAACTTGGTATTCTGGGGTGAAAAAAAAAATAAAATAAAAAAAAATTGGGACAATCCCAATCCTGGTTGACTATTTAGAGTTAATACAAAAACAAGAATAAAAAGAAATGCGAAAACAACAAAGTTGAGAGAATACAGCCATGTGGATGTTAAAAGTCTGGGACTACATAGAACTTTTTATAGTCAAATTTCCGTCACATTACTACAAAAGTCTCGGTTTAATCTAAGCAAGTTTGTGATACAGTCCATGTTTAAGGCTTCGTACAAAAGGTCAGATGTTCTTCATCAGAATCAGAATCAAAATCAGATTTATTGGGCAAGTATGTTGACACACACCAAGATTTTGATGAAGCCTCTGAAGACAAGCTTCTCATGGACCGTGCCGTCTGGATTTAGTATAAAAAGGGGAATTGTAACTTTTGGTCCATGCAACTTAGAACTAATAGCATAGTAACAGTTATAAACAGTTGAGTAGTTTATCTTAGCCCTTCTTTTTCCCAGGAACATCTTATTCTAATTTCAAAGGAAAAGTTTTTTTTTTTTTTTTTTATCATTTGGAGTAACTAAAATGTTGATATGTAATACAATGAAAAATTCAGTTGCAAACAATTACATGCTATCAGGATCGCCTTCGCATTACCATTTTCCAGATCTGTGTCTTGGCCAGACTGAGGTACAAGCACAGAGCCTACAGACAGATGGCACGGCTCCAGATGGCATGGTAGACAGGCAAGGCTCCAAAAGCAATACCACATAAGTAAACAAGACTAAATAGATTTCAGTAAACGTTTCAGGAGGCTTGTGTAAACTTTTGTAAGTACCTTAATTTTATTGTGGTCTGTTCAAACATTAATGTTTTTCAATTCTAATAGTTTTTTGTTCTCAGTTCTCACAGGGGCGCTGATATACTGTACATTGATGACTTTAAAACTATTAACATCAAAACCACCTACTGTAGGTTTTAGGTTCCTCTTGTGACGCCAGTGTAAATGTATCGCAGGATCATGGGACGAGAATCACGGGACCTCATGGGTGTGCTGTGGTGTCGGACTTTGAGCCATTAGCAATGGATCCTTTGGGTGCTGTGGGTTGCGGGGTGTGGCAGGCTTGCTTGTCTGGTACATCCCATGGGTGCTTGATCAGATTGGGATATGGGGAGTTTGGCGGTCGAGTCAACAGCCTTGACGTTATGGCATCGGCTTTTCTGTGGGATTGAACCAGGTGAGCTGGCATTTCATCCTCATGGGCATTGGGTGTCTATAGGATAAGATATAAGCCACTATTTCCCAAATTATTAAATTCCCAAGATTATTTCTGAGAAAGTTTCTATGATTGTGTTACCAGTTTACTGGTATTTGTTTGATAATCGACACTATTCAATTTACTTGGCAGTGGTGTTCATATTATAACTCATCATTGTACATTTCTTCAATCATTACATTGAAGAAAGCAGTGTGTTGTGGCCAGGGTCATGGTTTAATTTGAATACCTTTACAAACATTTAATTTGAATACCAATAAAACCTCATTTTAAATGCTTTAAACTTCCAAGTTTTGAGCAAAGCATGACATGTAGCCACTAGAATCTCAAAAACACAAGAGCTGCCCCGAGTGGTTTGAATGGGTTTAAAGGGTTTTTGGAGAATGTTATAAATGACAGTAATAACTGACAGGAATGCATTGCTTAATGTCTGCGATACATTCTGTGAAACATGAATATCATGTGATCAGGATGTTGTTCTATATAACCATGTTAAATGCTTAACAAAACTACTGTAGATGAGACACTGTAGTGTAAGCACTTTAGAAAAGCGGGGGAATAATTTTACACAACTTAAAACATGCACAGATGATTTATGTACTGTTGCTGAAGATTACATAAATTACTGAAGCTGCTGATTCTCTAAACAAAAAAATCATAAAACTGCTTATCATTCATGTTTCTCATGATCTTTAACAATCTTTATCATTAAAAAGGTTTTGATCATTTTTGAACTATTTTGATTCTACTCCTTTCTGCGTGACTCTCTCAACAATGAGTTTAAAAATATATATATATTTTATATTAAACTCATCCAACATATTATTGATACTGAATTGCATAATTAAATCACCAGAAACACAACTGCAGGCTGATTTATCCACTGAGAAAAACCTGTGGAAGGTGGAATTATAGCGTTTTGAAAAATCACACAAAATTACATGTTTGAAATAATTTTGGCAAATGTTGTTTTTTAATCACCCTTGTGACCCCAAACAAAAACATGCACAAAATACTTTCTATAACTAGCTACATGAAATAAAAAATCTCAAATCTGCAAAAATCTCATTTTGCTGTCAAACTTTTCATATTGCAGGTTACATACTGTAGGTGTAGGTCAGAGCAGTATAAGCAGCGTGCTAATTGTCTGAATACACAATATATACAACCTCGGACAAACACGAATATAATTAAGTTTGCATTAAATATAAACTATATTACCCAAAACATTCACTAACCCATGGTACAGATGTATAAAATCAAGCATGCAGAACGCATCTACAAACATTTGTGAAAGAATGGGTCGCTTTCTGTAGCTTTTTCCTCACTACTAAATATTTCACTGTTAGCGGTATTATAACAAAATGGAAGTGATTAGGAATGACAGCAACTCACCATGAAGAAGTAGGCCACATAAAATCACAGGGTGGGGTCAGCAGATGCTATGACGCATAGTGAAAAAAGGTCGCCAACATTCTACAAAGTCAATAGCTGCAGACCTTCATGTGGCCTTCAGATTAGCTCAAGGACAGTGCATAGAGAGCTTCATGGAATGGGTTTCCATGAAGCTGCATCCAAGCCTTACATCACCTAGTGCAATGCAAAGCATTGGATGGGGTGGTCTGATAAAGCACGCCGCCATTGAACTCAAGAGCGGTACAGACGTGTTTCCTGGAGTGACGATTCACGCTTCTCTGTGTGGCATTCTGATGGACGAGTTTGGGTTTAGCAGTTTCCTGCAAACCGGTACTTGTGTGACTGCCTTAAAGTTTGATGTAGGGGACATTATGATGTGGCACTGTTTTTCGGGAGTTGGGCTTGTCCCCTTAGTTCCAGTGAAAGGAACTTTTAATGCTTTAGCTTACCAAGACATTTCGGAGAATTTCTTGCTACTAAGTTTGTAGCCCCCTTCCTGATCCAACGTGACTGCGCACCAATGCACAAAGCAAGGTCCATAAAGACATGGATGAGCGAGGTTGGTGTTGAAGAATCTGACTGGCCTGACCTCAACCTGATAGAACATCTTTAAGGTGAATTAGAGCGGAGACTGCGAGCCACGCCTCGAGCCACGAGCCAAAATCAGTGTCTGACCTTACAAATGCGCTTCTGGAAGAATGGTCAAAAATTTTTATAAACTCACTACTAAACTTTGTGGAAAGCCTTCCCAGAAGAGATACAGTAAAGCTGTTATAGCTTAAATAGGGACCAACATCATATTAAACCCTATGGATTAAGAATTGGTTGTTACTCAATTTCATAAGCATGTGAAGGCAAGTGATTGAATACTTTTGGCAATATACATAAGTCGGATTGACTGAAGACCAGATGCAAAACATTTCAAATTCATACTATATGTAGGTATAAGAGGAAGGTAAAAAGACAACAAGATAGATGTTTCAGTGGAAAAAGCTCAGTCTCCAGCCTTTAGTTGTCTGATACAAGGAATGATGAGATCACTGGCAGAGAATCAGAGGATGTAATGTATGAAGAAGACATGACTTTAATTAGAAAGTTCATCATCCATGTTTAGAAATAGAAATCTAAGACAAACAAAAAACTAAACACTACATGTCAGATGAAAGACACCAATGATCAGTTACTTTACCGTGATGAGGGTTGTGCTGGTTCTGGAGTTCTGAAGTCCAGATAAACTGGGCTTGAGCCAGTAGATCTCAGGCCATCAAGACCTAAGGGTACATACCTACATAAGGCTAAATTATCTTCCTGGCATGTTTTTGAGATATGGGAAGAAACATGAAGAACCTGAAGGTCAAGCCATAAGCTCACTAGAAGAAGATTTTTAAAAATCCACAAAAACTGTAATCTGAGCTCAGGATTGAGCCTTCGATCCAGGAGCTGTGAGTTAGTACCCCAGTACCACCAACTGGACCTGGACTAAGTTTTATGAAAATTCCAGTTATCTCACAGAGGGTTTCCATGTGATTAAGTGAAAAAGTATGTTCTCACTGTTATGCAGCATTCTTTCCTGTATATGTCCCTAAAAGAAAAAAAAAATTAATAAGCACCTGCTGTCTCTCTTTTTTTTTTTTTTTTGCTTTTTTGAAATTTTTCCTTTTAGGTGTTGTCACTATGTAAAGAATGTGATCCTAACAAGAATGTGACTACGCAAGTCACATGTACAGTATAAGAAATAACACAAAAAATCACAATTGTGACAGTTTTATGTTAACAATATTGTCCATATTTACCCTTTTATTGCCAGCTGCAATTGAAAAGAGCCGATGAAATTGACATTCTTTTTACTTGCTCTTTGGGTCTACACTCGGAAATTTTCTATAATATCATGTTGTGATGCAGGCTATAGTCTTGAGTTTGTATTAGCTACTGTATATAATTATGCATAAGTAGAGCCAAGAGCATGGGAAGGATAACTAATTAATGGCAGAGAAAAAGCATAACTGGGAAACGTAAATTGAACTCAATACATTCAACTGTATCGTCATTTCGCAAAGTACATGTACAAAGCTAGTGAAATGCATGTGCATGAGTGGTATTAATTGAATCTGCATCAAAAATTCAATCAAAATGTTAAGTAAAAGTAAGGTTATAATCAGTTATGTGACAGATTACATCACACCATCCAGTGCTTTTTTGGACAAATATAGCACTTTTTCCCTCGAGCTGGGCGTGGCTTTATGTGTCACTCAACGGAGCCAATCAACACGATTGTTTACCATAAATACACAGAGTACGCAGAAGACACCAAAACTACCGAAAGGCATCTACAAAGCCCCTAAATCCTTTTTACAGACTCCAAAATACAGTATAATGTGATGGACCATGTGATCGTTACAGTTCTGGAGATCTGTCTATAACTGCTGTGTCACCTTTCCCAAATGAGAATTATGTTTTGTTATGTTTTTTTTTTGTTTGTTTAACCTGTAAAAATAAGAGACTTTCATGTTGAAGCCTGTCCGCTAATTGTGTGCTACCCACAAAAAAATACAGTTATATAGAATTCCTCTTCAGACCGCAGCTTGTCCTAACAAGAGATTTGATGTCTTTCTGTTTTGTGTGACAACAATTTGTGTCAAATCTAAGGATCAATTTATTCCAGATGTTTTCTGAAACAATTTCTGGAAGCTACGTATTTTTTTTTTTTTTCTCATCTCATAGACGTTTTTGAACATCCATTGGCATCAGATCCAGTGTCATGTTCTGCCCTGAAGGAAGGTCTTGAGGTACACCAGCTTGCCTTTCTGAACAAATATTTTAGGTGTTGAAACAGGATTTGTTGTTTATCCCTTACAGACAGCAGAAAGCACTGGCACCGTTGCTAATGACAGTCCATTACAGTACGTCAAAAGTAAGTGACATAGCTGTCCCATAAACAAATTGCAACATTAATTAAAATAATTCTAATCTCCCTTTGACTCTTGGCCAGTTGTGGCTCAGGTGGTTAAGGCTCTGGGTTGCTGATCAGAGGGCCAGGGGTTCGACCCCACCACCACCACCGCCAGTGTTGCGTCCTTGGGTAAGCCCCATTTATGCTGCATTCAGTGTTGGTCCCAAGAAATCTGTACTGGATCTTGTGGATCTAATGATCCAGTGTGGTGACCCCCAGAATAAAATAAAAATCCTTGACTTTCCCTAAGCATAATGGCAACAGAGGAAGAGGCAACACTTAACGCGTGCTAACGTAGGTGCACGACTTGCTGCTTATTAATAATGGCCCGTGCTCCACTGAGTTTTATCAGACATATTGGGAGCACATTTGGTAATATAAGTTTGGGTTGAAGTGCTGAAGAACATCTATTGCAGAATTATACCAGATGACATGAATATGATCCAGATCTGCCCCGTGCACACATGCCACTGGTGTCCTACATGGATCAGTGCTTGGCCATCTTCTATTTTACCTAAATCTCTCTGTGAAGCATAATTGTCATGTAGATTTTCAAAAATGCTTCTATGCTAGTGAAACACAACACATCCTCTCTTTTCTGCTCCTGGTGCTCAGCCATATTTCTGCAAGGTTCTCAGAATGTATGGAAAATATTTCATTATACATGGTGTCTCATCAAGTGTAACAAATTTCCAGTAAGTTCGGGATGCTGTACAGTATATCCTGTGAGATGCATCTCCATACCAAGATCTTGAGATCTTCTTGGAGAATTCCAGAATCTATTTGTTTGCCAGTGTGTGCAGCCTTGAGGTAGTTGTCACATGGTAACCTCAGTAACGCAGGCTTTTTCTCTCCACAGCCACCTGCTCAGGTGCTTGCTCAGTTCTTTGTTGCGACAATATTGAGCTAATGCAACTTTTCCCTGGCAGGTCTTCCCCTGAATATCATCAGACACCTGTAACTGATCCAGAATGCAGTTTTTTTCTTCAAACTACCTAAATTCCCCCACACCTGCTGCATTTCCTCCACTTGCTTTCTTACAGTCAACCACGTTAGCTTTAAAAACTGATGCTTGCCAAAAGTCTAACACCATCTTCCTAAAAGCACTTTTTTTTTAACCTCAGTATATGGAGCTTTGAACAGTGTAGGATGTCCCATATTGGAAGATTTGAAAGAAAACATCCAACGTGATGCTATCCCTCCACGAGATCCACGCCGATACAATCAGGAACATGGGCCGCTGTGTCGAAATTTGTCTGACTTCCCGTATCACATGTACTTTTCAACAGATGATTAAAAAAAATTACAGTGCAGTTTCTTTTTCCACATTTTTTGAAGTTGTGACAAAAATCACACGGTGGTGAATTAAGATCAGTTCAGCAAGTTCTGGCGGTGTCATCAAATTCCGATTAAAATCTCAGTGTGTTTTTCTGGTTTGAAGTCTACTGGTTGAAGGATGGCCCCCAATAAAGACAGCGGGTGGGGTAAATGACACCTGCACCAAAACTGAAATTAATAAACAAAAATCTAGATCTATGTTTACTGACATAAAGTACAGATAATTGGGACCATAAATAAATTTTTTCAACACGTGTTCTGACGTCAAGAGCACAACTGTATAACAGGAATTGTTTTGATAGATATAGGGTCCACTTTGTTGAGGTTAAATACCATTCAGTGATGGAGACTTTCACATCAATTTACATTTAAGTCATTACTGTCATTATATTTTACATTCACGTCATTACATTATGTCACTACATTATGTCACTACATTACAGTATGTCACTACTGTACACCACTGTACTTTAAAAATAATATAAACATAAATATGTAATTTTTAAAAATTATTTTTAACAGCATTTACAGTATGTTTACGGCAATAAACAGCACATTCATGTGACAAAGATTTCTCAAAAAAAAAAAAAAAAAATCAGGATGCCAGCCAACATACTGTACGTGCTGGAATTGTTTTCATCACTTGTTTCCTGAGAACTCTGAGCTTTTATAACTTCGTACTTTCACATAATTGACTCACGCAACTGACTTTACAAATAAACAATAATCAAGCCAAGGTATCTTGAGAACCGAGAACTTCTCAGTCTTTCTATCAACCTAGAAATATCAACAGATCATGGTAGTTTTCAACCATATTTGAACAATAAACTAAGTACTAAGTTAAACACTATACTGTATGTTCTATTACTTTTTCTATTTACTTCCTCAACTGAATAAATTTAGGACAGCAAACATAAAAAGGTGGCAAAGTTACCTAATTGGCAAACTAGCAACCTAAATCTACAAAAAGATTCACTACCCCTGGTCTCTTTACTAGCTAGCTTGATCGGCTAATCGTTTGCTGTTAATCCCATTACACAATCACTGCAGTCGTGAGACAGGTTTCGGCTTGATGCAAATATGCAAGTGTGTTTAAAAAAAATATATTCACTGGTAGCTCCTGTATTATATGCTTTTTTAATAACGTGATTTAATTTACGTTAATTTACTGAAGAAACATTGTCTGTAGTAGCTAACCTAAATGGGATCGGCAACAAACCCGTGGGGAAAATTCACTATTAAAAACGTTGACAATAGATGGACAAATACTTCAAAATGGTAAAATGGTGTAGTTGATTTAAAATGGAAAATAATCTTCAAATTAAAATTTTATTTCATTAGTTTAAAAAAAGCAAATGTTTAATACTTGGTTATATTTTAAAATTGACCCATGCTGATCTTCATTTGAGTATTTTTTTGGCTAGATACAATATCACACAGTGACAGAACTCAGAGATATGATCTAAAGCATAATTGCCATAATTATCTTACCATAATGTTATTACAGATAATCTGATTATTGTCCCATAGACTTACAGTAACTTAAAGGAATTTTGTAGAAAGGTCAAATTTACCACATTTGAAGAGGTTTGCAAGCTGTGTCAGAACATACCCTGGCAGATGGTATAAGTTGTACCCCTGGTCCCCAAGAGGTGCCCAAATTTGCCCCATTGACATATAATGGGGAAAAAATTCCATAGACTTAACATTGATCCCACCTTTGATGGATTCTAGAGCGGAACAAGAATTTTGTAGAAGTCTCAAATTTACCACATGTAAAGAGGTTTGCAAACTGTGTATAAGTTTTACCACCGGGCAGCAAGGTTTGCCCAAATTTGTGTGTCAAAATTTACCCCTCACAAAGGTATTAGTTTTACCCCCGGGGGAACAACAGGTGCTATTCTATTTTACTTCTATTCATTGTTATTTTTCTTACAATTTAATTTTTTTAATTTAATTTTTTCCTGTCTAATATATATATATATATATATATTTTTTTTTTTCTTTTTTTTTTTTCCCCTAATCTAATTTTTCCTTTCTTCCTATATTCTATATTAATCAGAGCAACTGTATAACCAAGACAAAGCAATTTCCCTCTGAGATTAATAAAGTTCTTTGAATCTTGAATCTTGAATCAAATTTGCCCCATTGACATACAGTATAATGGTGACTTTGGTGCGTAACTAGTCCTGTACCGTTCTTCGTAGACCTGTGAAAGAGGTGTCAAATCGTGCAGCTTGTTTGGGAATGGGGTGCTTGACATGACTTTTCTAAGGGGTGGGCTGGGAAATGCTCCAGCAGGGGGCAAATAACATATAGGGGTAACTTCAATCCTCTTGCTATGCTCTGACAGCATGCAAGCCTCTTCAAATGTGATAAATTTGAGATTTCTACCAAAATCTTGCTCTGCCCTCCATCAAATTTGTTCTAAATGCTAAGTCTATGGGATTTTTGTCGTGGTAAATTGCTCCCATGGATTACCGCTGACCCTTTAGAAAAGTCATACCACCCCATTCCCGAATAAGCCCCACGATTTTATACCTCAGTCATGGGTCTAGACCCATGAAGGAGGTGTCACATAGTGCGTCTCATTTGTAAATGGGGTGTTTGACATGATTTTTCTCAGGGGTGGCCGGGAAAATGTCCCAGCAGGGGGCAATTAACATATAATGGTAACTTCTATAAACGGAACCTTACTGTGGATTCCATTATATTAGGATGTTGCTAGCAACATCATTATAATGTCGCTAACATGATGCTAGAGTGATTAGCATGTTGCCAGAATGACTCCAATGTTTTGCCACTGTGGGGCATTTCTAAATTATCAATTTTATTTGATCAGGAATTATAATTTGTACATTTATAGTGAATTAAAACAATACTGACTAAGTACTAAGTGATATTGTTTTAAATTCTACACTTTTCATTTCTGAACAATTAATGTAAAACCACTTTAGCTTTTCATACAAATTTTAGCAATCATTGTCGCCAAGATTCTTATCCAGAGTGACTTAAAATAAAGTGCTCACGTCACGTAGATATTTACACTGGATTAATAGGTTACCCACTACAGTAAGTGCCATTAGTCAAACACAAATGGGAAGGGGCGTTTTATTTTATTTTATTATTTGTATGTGTGTGTTTGAGTGGGCGGGGGGGTTTGGGATGCAGGGGTTGGTTGGTTGGTCCAAGTACTGAAGAAACAAATACGTCTTTAGTCGTTGTTTAAAGATTGTCAAAGACTCGGCTGTACGGACATCTAGAGGAAGTTCATTCCATCACCTCGGTGCCAGATCAGAAGAGTCTGGATGAATGTCTTCCTCAATCCCTGAGAGATGGTGGGACGAGGGGAGCAGTGCTGGAGGATCTAAGGGAACGTGGTGCTGTGCGAGGTGTGATTAGGGCAGGCAGTTAAGTGGGTGCCGAGCCATTTTTAGCTTTGTAGACAAGCATCAGGGTTTTGAATTTGATGCGGGCAGCTAAAGGAAGCCAGTGTAGGGAGCGGAGACGTGGTGTGGTAAACCCCATCTCGTGCTCTAAGTCTCCTGGGATAGGCTCCAGGCCCCCACACAACACTGTATACAGGATAAAGTGGTATAGAGGATGAGGGAGAGAGTAAGTGAGTGATTATTCTTTTGAAACCTTTTACAAACATGAACTCTAAATGGTTAAGTCCTTTTAAGAAGACTTGATACTTTCGTGTATTAAAACATCTTACATTTGTTATATATTACTGAAGCTTTTGTATGCTAATGAAATACTGTATCTGGTTACATTCACCCTAAGAGAATACAGGCAATTTACTTTCTAGGACATTCTTAAAGGCAGTTCTTCGAAAGAATTCTGTCACGCTTAGATGTTAAACTGAAATCATTTGTTCAATTTAAATAGAGCGCAAAGCTGATGCAATTTCAAGCACATGAATTACTGCAAAATATTACTGACCTAAGTGTCTCTTAATTGAGTCAGACTGTCTACAAGTCAAACAAACAAACCAAAAAAAACAACAACAAACAAATATCAAAGAACAAAATCAGATATAAAAAATGGTCATGTAATGAAAAATCTCTCAAAGGGATGATGATGATGATGATGATGATTGTTGTTGTTGTTGAAACAGTTTTTCTACTGAAAATATGAAAAGATTTGTAATACAGAATGTAATTTCTTTGTAAAAACTTTATTTTAGAAAAGGTACAGTATATGGGTCTTTTAAGGCTGTGATCATAGTTTGCTGGGAAAGGATGTAAGGTTGTATTGTGGGTGGAAGTGCACTCAACCTCACAACTGTTTGTAATGTAACACTCTGTAATTACTACTGTACAATATCTTGGTGTAATTGAGTATGTGAGTAAATGAATGAGTAATTAAGTACATAAATATGTAACTAAGTAAGCAATTTAAGGAGCTTAATAAAAAAGTAAGTTAATTGATTAATTAATAAATGAATGAGAATAAGTGAGTATCAAGTTGGTAAATTGGTAAGTAATCAGTAGATAATAAGCACATAATTAGGTAAGTACATAAGTAAGTAACCAAATTAACAAAATAGGAAGTAAGTTAGTAAATAAATTATACTTAAGTAAATAAGTAAGAATGCAAGTAAGTAAATGATTTTAAAAAGCAATTTAGTAAACAACAAACAATAAGAAAGTGCATGAGTAAATAGGTGACTGAGTACAAATGTAATATGACCTTACCTATCTATTAAATACTAACTTACGTATTATAAAGAAAGAAGTAAATAAATTAATTAATTTAATTAATTAATTAATTAGTAAGTAAGAAAGAAAGCATGCAAATAAATGAATAAATAAGAAAGCTAGTAATTAAAGTGAGTAATGTAACAACGTATAGTATAGTACATAAGCAACTAGCTAAGTAAGTGAGTGAATAAGTTAATAGGTAGGTTAATTAAAAGTGAGTAAATAAATAAGATAATAAGTAAGCAAGGAAATAACTAAATAATTAAGTAAATATAAGATGTTATTAAATAAGTAGAGTATTTTGGTAAATAGGTAAAAATCAAGCATGATGTTTCTCCTAAATTGACGTAGGTCTGCTTCTATCAGTGTCTTCTTCTTTGTCTTTCGGCGGTTCCCTTTCAGGGGTCGCCACAGCGAATCATCTGCCTCCATCTAACCCTATCCTCTGCATCCTCTTCTCTCACACC